>CAADRB010000020.1:1026475-1040031 GCA_900708905.1 Hymenolepis diminuta
CCATCCACCATTTGTCCCCAAAGCTACTCACTACCCTAACCAATCACGAAATATTTACTCAAAAGTGGATTCCTCACGAAATAAAACCAAATCTCATTGTCAGGCATTCATTCACTGAAAACCATTTCATTGTTCATAACGTACCTTAAATACCAATAAATACCATCCACCATTTGTCCCCAAAGCTACTCACTACCCTAACCAATCACGAAATATGTACTCAAAAGTGGATTCCTCACGAAATAAAACCAAATCTCATTGTCAGGCATTCATTCACTGAAAACCATTTCATTGTTCATAACGTACCTTAAATACCAATAAATACCATCCACCATTTGTCCCCAAAGCTACTCACTACCCTAACCAATCACGAAATATGTACTCAAAAGTGGATTCCTCACGAAATAAAACCAAATCTCATTGTCAGATATTCATTCACTAAAAAATATGAATTTAACCCTCTTAGGGAAGCGAAACTAACTCGAGATAAAGATTCCTTTTATATCGAGATGAAATTTAATTATCTCCTAAATAAATAAGCACATGTTCTGGCTATTAATCGATTCATTTCCACCCACCACGTACTATCTAAATCTCCTGAAAAATCAGCAATACATACCAATAGATGCTGAGGAAGCAGAAGGATGTTGTGGAAGATTTTTCGACGGATTTGGTGGTTCTTCATGTCCATAGGCTGAGATCATCGAGGGGGAGTTCCTGTCCACGGGAGTAAGGTCAAAGATCTTATGTCCACTGCTACCACTAACACTGCTTCCTTCAAATCCAACTTGTTGAGTATCCGGATTTCCTCCATTTCTATCTGTCGAGATTTGAGGACTAGGTTTTCGGGGAAAAGGAAATATTGTTAAAGAAATAATTATCAATTTTGAATTAAAAGTGAATCTACTTACACGTCACCCTCTTGAGAAACCTTTGGGGTGCCTATTTGGAAAAAAACAGAGACAATTGAAATAAAAAGGCAATTATAACCTCTTTAAGACTCCTGCTGCCAAGATTCAACAAAAACAAAACTTCATCCCTAAGTATTAACAAACTTGCGTAAAGGAAAGTATCATGGAAACTCTTCTATGAGAAACTCACATTTCAACTCCTATTCTGTTGAGCAGAATTAACCGGTGTGGTCCGTCAAACACATTAGTGGATGTGCCCTGATTGACATCGATTTTGTGACTTTTAGCTTTGTAGACGTAAAAAAGGAACCGTCTAACATTTAAACTTCTTTCAAGCCAGAAGATATTAACAACTTAACAGAAGATACGCATACAAAATCAAGCCTACCTTTGAGGAAAACCCGAAAATAGTAATTCAACTTCCAAAAGCTGCAAAGATTAGTAAAAAAAGAAAATCGGACTTGAACAGTGAAGCGAAGTGCTCCTCACCACACGCGAATTATCGCGTAAAATAAAAGCTCTAACGACTTCCGGATGCTTCAAATCCTATATCGTCAAAATTAAGTGTGACATCCTTAATTAAGGCATATTAAGATCTATTATAATTTATCTAAGACATTTTTGGGGAGAATCCTTATTTTTTTAAAACGCGATTAAACACAACGCGAGGCTGGTAGTTCAGACACGAACTTTTGAATTTGCGCAAAAATGAGTAATGATGGCTTATGATTTAATGTGTAAATGCCTTAGAGCACAGCTTTCTCCCATGATCACGAATCAATAAACGCTAGCTCAATTAGTGCATTGTGTAACAACTGAAAAAACAACGGAGTTGCATATGAATAGTAAGTAAAAAAATATACCGAATGTGCACTAATTATGGAATCTTTGAATTTTGAGAAAAAGAGATTGTTAAGATTTCAGTCTTTTGGTAAATTAAAATAAATCTAGTCCAATCTTAAACAACAAAATTATAAATTTAAGGAGCTTTACAGAAACTCATTATTGCATAATAACTATTCTACATTTGCCAAACCCATTGAAGGAAACAATCATGGATTTATAAAGCTTGATGTTCTAAATCTTTGGAAACAAGTAAGAGTTACAGCAAATGAAGTTTTCACTAAAATCTTCCATTTCACTCAGCTCCTATTAAAGGAAGCGTGTTGAAATCTTTCAAATACATCAGGACTCAGCTGTGTTAAAAACACCTTGACTTGATCTTGGCTCTTAAAAGCAGCAAATCTACGTAGATGGCACTACCATCAAGTCAATTTAAAGGATCCACTCAGAAAACAAGGTGTCATATCCAGGACACGCTGCAGTGAAAGATGCCCATTTAGTAAAAGGAGGGCAATTCGATGAATCAAGATTTCATACAAAACAAGACTTGTTTGATACCCCAACGATATTTTTACTTCTACCACACTCATCAATTTACTGGACTACCTTACTGTTCTTTGTGCCTAAAAGGTTTCTCATGATTTAATATTGTAGAACGGATAGTTGGAAGAAATTCTAGAGTCACACTGATTTAGAAACTAGTTATCATTCCACTAACCAATTTGACCGACAAAACCGTTAATCTATAAAAAGTTAAAAAATAACAATATTACAACTTACTTGATTCAACAGAAGGCGGATTTTCAGAAGAGGGTGGTGAAAATGGTGCATTTTCATCACCATCTTGAAAATTATGAATTGGGCTTGAAGAAACCGATTTTGGACGCATATTCAGAAGGCGAGAGAACATATTCATATCTTCAGAGGGATTCAGTGAAACTACTGGGCTGGATGAACAAGACTCCGATTTCTATTAGGTCAATAAATATGAAAAGAACCACATACTTCTGATTGAGGGAATTCTAAAGACCGATTTAAATTCTTTTGCCTATAGGCTACCAGAGGAACAAAGAAGGAGAGTTTTCCAACTGTCAATGCCCTAAAGAAAAAATGAGATACAAAAAAGAAACAACTTACTTTGGATGGATTAGTAAGAGATCGACGTTGATATTGTCACAATCAGCTGAGGCTGAATCGGAGAGAGCTGTGGTACCACACAAAAAAAGAGAAGTAAATGAAGAATGGCATTGATCGTCATGTAAATCGCAGACATAAAGCAACCAATAGACATCCAACCTTGCCACGACAAGATTGGCGAATCGGGAAGTAGGGCAAGCAAATAAAATTCGTTATACAATATTGTGTGTGTATGTGGGCGTTTGTGTTTAGAAACCGGGCAGAAAACATAATCGACTCACGTTCATTGAAAGAGTGTGAACGAGTGACACCGTTCAGATTAAAGGCAATACAGGGAGCCACAAGGAGAAACTCGCAGAGACACTGAAAGCGAAGTTCCTCCGTCTTATCAGGGTTTCTCGCGAGCAAAAGTGTATACAACACCTGCACAATTGAAAGACAATCACTACTTAATTCATTTCAGCCATATACAAATAAAGTCATACATCTATTCTACTGAATTTTATTTAAGTAGATATAATGCACAACATTCAAAGTAAGATCCTAAATATCGCTTACTACTGACAACATAAAAAAATTATCCACGTCAATGCATTTCAATAAACTATCCGAGTTAACAGGTTCGGGTCCAAAAGATAAACCAATTAAATCGATCCACCGATTTTAAATAATCGTCATCTTAGGACTGTGCAGATAAACAGTCCGTCGCAAGCATAAAATGATGGAAAAGCAATATGGAACTGACGTACAATATCAGTCTAAAACTCGAATAGAAATCGTGAATTTATTTTGAGTTAAATTTTAACTATATTATGGTTAGTCGATGCAACCTCTGTGCCTACAATAAAAAGTAGAAGGCATTTTACTTTACTATAGACTTTATTTTAAATTATTCTAATGTATCCTTGGGGAATAAAAGTTTTAAATAGATACCAGTAAACTCTTCCGTAAATATGAAGATGAGAGACTTCACTACCAAACCTTCAAAGATCGAGATTTTTAAGGTGTGAGTTCTTTTTTACAGTCAAAGAAGAAATCGTTCTCAAAATAGGTGATAAAACTACAAATGAATGCAAATTTTCTTCCATGGAAATAATAACCAAGCTCTAACAGAAAATAACTCCTCCAAAATTTCACATAAAAACATTAATCCAAACTGAACTCGTAATACATCTCCACTTTTCCGGACTAAAATTTCCCCTTTTTACTAATACCCCAAGTAATATAAAAAATTTACAATTGTTGGAAGCAACAGAAATTGGTTAACAGAAAGTTCAATAAATGATAAAGAGGAGCGAATCAAAAAGATGTCGAGAGAAGCGTCAAGATACTAGAGTCCTACTTCATTTGATATTTTAGGGCAGGTTGTACAATATTTAATAAATGGGTAGCCCACGCTCCAAATTTGAATTTCATGATCCATCCCTTGGATTGCGGCAAATGCTTGTCTACAATGTTCAGTCCTCATTGAATGGCTTTTTAAACATTCCTGTCTTCCAATAGTTGATAAGTCAGAATGATCTTACATGACATGATATACCCAGTGGATTAGTTTTAATAACAGAGAAGAGATAACTGTAAATTTTGTTAAATGGAATAAAATCTTTCTATTTTTTGGTTAATAAAGTTACAAAACCCCATGCTCAAATTGTGCTTTTTAATAAACAGTACTAAAAAGTAAACTGAGCCTCAGGAAAACTTACCCGTCTCCAAAAGGGCGAAGATATGAGCTGGTTAATGTGCGGAAAAATAATTTTTATTCTAAAAAGTCCCACTTCGGCAACATCTTTTAAACTCCAAATTTAGGGAAATGTCACTTCAACCAATTACCAAACTGAAGCCCAATCATCGATTATTGACAGAATCATATTTAGTTCAGTATCATTGATAAAACCGTATTTACCCGTTTCATTAGCGATGAGATTACTTACTAACTAAACCTTAATCAATAAAAGAAGTGCAGAATAATCCGGTTTACCTAACTTATACCAAACTTTAAGGTCGACAAAAAAAGTGGTAAGATAAAAACATCACAATGCATTTGATATAGCTAATAAACAGTGAACACGAATTTTCATCAAATTAAGGATATCTGTGATCTGTGTTAAAATGAAGAACTACACTCATGCTGTTGTCTGAAAATTATTTTTTTACTATTATCATTATTTTATCATTGTCGTTCACCTCAGATTTGAGAAAGGCTGTTGTTTTCCGAGAGCTCCTAAGGGGACTTGTAGTTTTGTGGAAGTATTACCTTTACATAACTGAGAAAATCTCTCAACGATTTGGTGACCCAACCCCTACAAATGCTAAAAGGACAAAGAAACCCGAATGATATCTCGAACTTACACTTTCATAATACTAAAAATAGTAACTCCAAAATTCATTTAGGAAAGCATTTTTCAACGCTCATCTTGGGTAATGACACCAAGGGGCCTCCATGATGAGACTCGAATTCCGCCACCCTCAATATTAACCAGACTTGGCCACTCCGTTCACAAGGAACAGAACAAATGACTTCTGATAGTTTCCTCTTCCGCAAATGTTATATTGAAAGTTTTATACATCCATGTACCTTTGATACAACTTTTATCCTTTTAAAGAAAAAGAGATAAATATAAACAGTAAAATAAATTAGCTCTAGGGAACGAAGAAATGAATGATTATAATAGGAAAATAAATGAATTACTTTGAATAGGAGAACTCAACTTCACAACTTTAAATGTGATCTTACAAAATTATTGATAAAAGCAAGCGAAGAATAAATATACATCGACTTTCTAAAAAACACTTAAATCACATCAATAATGTAGCCTTTAAAGCTTCTGTCATAATAATGAATAGATTATTAAAAACCTCGATTATTAGGAGCATACTTATTTCTCTAACTCAATGGATTTTAAGGTCGCCGAAAAAAACAAAGATGGAGGTAGGGCAAACAAATTGTTATGATTATAAAGCCTCACTGTGCGTTTAATATCGCTGACAAACAGCACACCCGAATCTTGGTCGAATTGAGAAATGAGCATTGGAAGAGGTGAAGATTTTTTATTTTCTTCCACACTCCCTTCCTCTTCATTTGAACAGAAACGAATGGTTTGGAGAAGCTTGAAATCCGGCAATCGCCAAAGTCGCAACTCCCGACAAAAGCTAGTCCCCCCAATCAGATATCCACTGGTAGTTCCATTACTATATTTCAAATTAAAACTTCAAAAAATCCCACGATTACCTCTTAAAATCGACATGATAGAGTCCAAATAGTGGCGAATAAGTATCTGTAGACCATCTTTGAACAGGTCTAAAGGAAAACGGATCAATATCAGAAAGATTTAATGCGAAGATGTGCCCGCGATCCGCGCTGATAAAAAGAGCCGAAGCATCGGCAGAAAATGTTATCGCTTCAACGTTGTGGTCATAGGAAGAAATTGTACTAAACATGTTACTAAGAAGACGAGGTTTCTCGAGGTATCTTTTTGAAGCTTCAACGAAACTTTGCTTACTTTGGTCCAGATTTTCAACAACACTATTCAAATCGATAAGAAATACCTGAGCAAAGAAAACATTAAAACTGATTGTAAAACAACTTACTTTTCTATTCACGGCTGCAGCTAAAAGTAACGAGGTATGCATACCGATATCAGAGGCTTTAGATTTAGGACCCCATTTAAGAAAGCAGTGAGTTAAAGTTTGTACATTCTCATCAAGATCAGTTGTGAACAGTAAATTATTGTTTCCCTGGTTAAAGTTGATGTGATAGACTTTCAAAACACCATCAGAACTCAGGATAGCCAAAATTGGTTCGTCATATAGAGAAAAGTCTAGAGTCAAGAAATCACCACCAAAGTCCTTGATAAGCGATCGATTACGACCATTAGTAAGGCGAACAAGTAATTGAGATGGGCTTGCTAATAAGAATTAAAATAGAAGTGAGAGAAATTTCGCATTACGTTTAATCAACCACGCGACATTTCCAGAGGGCATATGCTTAGTAATGATTTTTGAGGAATAATACTTGTATTCCCATTCATAAGAAACTAAGGGAGAAACCATTAACTAAATCTAATAAAGGGAAGATAAAAACTCACGCAGTTACTGGATTCTTTGTTTTGACTATTAATCGCACTCCCCGAACTTGGAGTGACATCAACAAGTGAGGAATGGATTGCGCTATAAACATTGACATGATTTTCATTTAACGATCTAAAGAATGGATTATAGTTTTTATATTGGTTACATTTTTTGTGTCGATGATCGCATTTTATCTAATTTCAATGAGCGACTCTCATAAATACGTATTCAAATACAAGTAGCGTTCATCTGCCAATCACTGAAGAGCATTAACATAATTAAATCAGTTAAAAAATTATGGGTGATTAAATTAAAATAAAGATAATAACTAAGCATTTTATGCGTATATTTTTATTTGATTAAATTAATCTCTAACTGAAATTCCGTCAGGTTTAATATTGCTAAATTCTGGAGGACATTGCAATCTATCGAATTAAATTAGTGAAATTGCACTGCAACCGATGTGGTCGCTCGGATGCAAAATGATATTGCTTTCAAAATTTAATTCTATTCTTTTAAACCATACAAATACAAATTCGTATTATTCAATAAAACATTTATTGCTAAGCAAAAAGATCGAATCTTAATCGTGGAGAGCATCTAAACAAAAGGGACGGTGGAAATAATCCAAGCGATGTTTGATAGATTTATGGAAAAGTCGAAAATCAGAAGTCGGCCTGAACTATTTTAGTACGCCATTTCATTTTCAACTTTTGATCAACTTCCCGATAAATTTCCTTCTGTTAATAATTTATTTCAATTTCAAAATCCCTTTGAATGTTTTCCGCAATGAAATAGCCTAATCTTAATCATCTCACGCAAATATTTTCATTGTACTTTCCGAGTGTGACACAGTATGACCGGAATTTCAATTTTAAAATTAAAATTTCATCTGATCGCAGGAGACGCAAGAATGGAGATTCGTATGCTGAAGCATCTGAATTTAACTTTGGATTGACTTGATCCAACTTAGGTTTATCTTCCTTTTTAAATTTGCTTATCCCCATTTCGCCTAACGCTGATATTATCATTAGGCCAGATTTGCCAGTCTGCGCAATGGCTACATGTGCCGATCATAGGCACACTGAATATGATTGCGTTTCTGAATGCGTATGTAGACCAACGCATTCTGGCCAACCGCACACGGCTGGATGCAGCACATCAGAACTCTCTGCCTATTCCACTAGTTACGGATTCCCATCTCCAGTTACATTACCATCCGTCTGCGTTACGTTGACTTTTGTCATGTGCTAATAAACCTTCATTGCAACTATACCAGTCTTTCCTTTTTAAATTCATAAGTGCTCCCACAAAGACTTACTGCGCTTGAATTCTGAAATCGTAGGTTGTCTGCAAACATTACTTACTATTTGACATTGTATTTAATTACTATTTCATCTTTATTATGAAAAATTCCTAGTGGCACGATTTCATAATATTTTATAGCCATCCTTTATCGTATAAGTCTCAAAACTAGGTCTACATGAAGGAAAATCTAATCTTACGTACCTTTTCATTCCACATGGATTTGTGAAATGTCTTTGATGACAACAGATGTCCACGCAGAACATTCCACTTTTACACAAACCACTTAATTGTGATTGGTGTTCTGATAAGAGCGAGATATATTAAGATTCATCATTAAATCCATTTTCTCTCCAAAACCTGCTCTGAGTTGCCGATGGGAGCCATTTGGTGTGAAAATTTAGAGGTTTCCTAGTTTGGTAACTAGAAATTTAATAAATATTTATCTGTAGTATCATCTTATGCAGCTATGATTCAGCTTCGCATGCTTGGGTAAAGAAAGACCCCAGTCATATATATATATATATTTTCATGATGTCCCAATGACCACTCAAGTGTCTGACTTTCAAAGTCACAAGTTGCATTCAATTAAATAGACAGAATTCCCTTCCACGAATTTTTTTACTCTTTTTGATGTTCTCCAATTACAAGTCACCCGTTAGTGACATCCTGTCAAATAATAAAAAATATGAAATTAATAGTATTTGAAGTCCTCATGATTAAATAAATCATTTATACATATAAAGCATATCCTAAGTTAGTGCACATATTTCTCATTTCTTAAGTCAAATATAATTACATAACAATGGATAATGCTACCGATTTGCTGAATTTGTACCACAATAATAGAAAGCAAAATTAATACTCAAACCTATTTTATGGCGAATAAATATTTAATTTATTTTGCCTTTCCACAGCTATTTATGAATCTGAAATTTTGGTCACTGAGAGTAACAGGAGTGCGAAAGTGTTATTTTATAACAATTCGATGCCAAATTAATTTTCCAAAGATTGTTATAGCACTGAAGCTAATGTAATTATTTTACCATATCACGACAAGTGAAGGGAATTGATAACGCCACAAAAAAATTTGATAAATTTTTATAAAAGTTAACCAGGTATCTTGAAAGTTGTCAATTTTTAAAATGTGAGATAATACCACTTTCCAAAAGTTAGAACTTCAAATTTTAATCAAGCAAGGAGGATTGAGATTGAATCTAAAACTGAAGTTATTTGATAGACCTTTACTAAATTATTTAACTTAGAAATAAAAGAGTTCATTTTCCACTCATTTTATGAAACATGCACATTAGCTACAGTTCTGAAGCACGCTTAGGAGTTAAATTAAATTTACCTTTAGCACTGTGAATGAGAATACAAATGAACTATTTGTACTTATAATGTTGAAAAATCGATAATATTGGCAAGAACGGGTATTGTTTATTTATACGGGAGGAGTCTCTCAAGGTTGAATGACGATATTTAAGTGGATGGAAAAGGAGATGGAGTTGTCGTTGTTTCTTTGCCATCATGATGTTGTCGTCTAAGGCTGCATACATTTTTAACAAAACTTCCAGAGCTGCTTATCTGCTTAGCGCCGCTAAACTTTCAACCTGCAGTCAGGAACTGCCCTTCCACGAAATGGTTGGAAAGTTCTACGACAATGCAGCCAAACACGTCGAGAAGAAGATGCTTGAAGAATTACCATGGCAAGGACCTGCCGATAAAAAGGCCAAGTATATTAAGGGAATATTGGAAAGCATTCGTGCCGTTGATAATATTACTCAATTCAACTTTCCAATAAAACGTGATGATGGTTCTTATGAGATTATTTCTGCCTGGCGGGCTCAACATAGTCATCACCGTTTGCCATGCAAAGGTGGTATTCGCTATGCCGCTGAGGTAGAAATGAATGAAATTCTAGCTCTTGCCTCTCTCATGACCTTCAAATGCGCAGTTCTCGATGTCCCATATGGTGGTGCTAAGGGTGGCATTCGAATTGACCCTAAAGCCTACTCAGAGGACGAACTTGAGCGTATCACTCGAAGATTTGCTCTTGAACTTGCCAAGAAAGGTTACGTTGGCGCTTATACTGACGTTCCTGCTCCTGATATGAACACCGGTGAACGCGAAATGACCTGGATTGCTGATACCTACACTCAAACTATTGGTATGATTTTATTACTTATTTATCGAAAATTTAGGCTACAAGGATGTCAACTCAAAGGGCTGCGTTACTGGAAAGCCTATAAACCAGGGTGGTATCCATGGTCGTACTGCTGCTACAGGACTTGTAATTTTGTTTTATTTCAATAATGATTCGATTAATTTAGGGTCTCTTCTATACCCTCGAAAACTTTATCAATAATGAAGTTTGGGCACGAAAATGCGGTTTGAGCCCAGGAATTAAAGATAAGACTTTTATTGTGCAGGGTTATGGTAATGTTGGTGAGTACAGTGCTAAGTTTCTCCATGAGGCTGGAGCTAAGTGTTTGGGTATTCTTGAACTCGGTGGAAGTCTCTACAATCCCGATGGAATCGATATTGGAGCTCTGAACAAGTATAAGTCTGAGCATGGCACTATCATTGGCTTCCCAGGTGCTAAAGCTTCCAAACCGTCAACTGATTTACTCTTTGAAAGATGCGACATACTCATTCCAGCTGCCAATGAAAGACAAATCAATGGTGATAATGCCGAAAAAATCCAGGCCAGACTCATTATTGAGGGTGCTAATGGTCCTACTACACCCGCAGCTGATGCAATTTTGCAACAAAAGAATGTTCTGATTATTCCTGACCTAATTGCTAATGCGGGAGGCGTTTCGGTATCATATTTTGAGTGGTTGAAGAATCTTAACCATGTCAGTTTCGGAAAACTCTACTTCAAATATGAGAAGGATAACCATCGCCATCTTTTGGGTAAGCCCTTTTGCATCTGACAGCTTGACAACGTCTTTTCTAGAAAGTGTCGAGGAGTCTTTGGAACATGCCCTCGGCAAGAAGGTTGACGTGAATCCTACGAAAGCCTTCCAGGAACGTTATGATGCAAGTGAAATCTTTTTAATCATCAACTCCCTTCTTTTAGAACATTTCTGAGGAGGATGTTGTACGTTCTGGTCTTCACTATAGCATTCAACGCGCTTCAAAAGTAAGATGAATTAAACAACGCGCGTTATCCATCCTTTCATCACGACAACGTAAAACTTGTTTGTTTCCATTCGCGTTTCAGGTCCTTATGGACACCTGTGATCGCCACAATCTAGGCATGGACGTACGTAGCGCTGCTTATATTAGTGCTATTGAGAAAATCTTCTACACTTTCCACAAGTCTGGAATAACTTTTTAAATAGAACGATTCGACGAAGTACCTTCCTTGAAAGATCGATATTTCTCCCTAAAAGTAATACCTCTACTAATGAAAACACAAAATGAATTAATAAAGTTACTGTGTTTTTACCTAATATTGCCTTTTTGAAAGTGTTTGGGAATCAGTATTTTTCTCTTCAAGGTTTTAATTAATTGTGGCTGAATAAAAGCGTGAATCCGAGCAATGTTGCTAAAGCAAGAGGCGGTAATAACAGTTTAGAAGAAGTCAGAAGTCTGATTCAATTGGAAGAGTCGTTATTAGGGGTTTCTTGAATATGAAATTTATGGAGGGTCAGTTTAAGAAGTCAAGAAGGTGTTTGGATTAAAAGTTGGTGGTCTAAGTGAGAGTTGTGGTTATTTAAGGGTTAAGATTTATAAGGAGTTTACATATCCGAGAATTGAAATGGCTAACCACACCGGTCTTTGCAAATCAATGGAATATTGTAATAAAGCTTTCTAAGAACTTGAACAATATTATTAAAAGGATTCTGGATAATTTAATGGGCAATTTTTTTTATTTCTATGCCAAATTTCTGCAAATTTGAATATAATCTATTTCCAATAATAAGGTTACGGTGGTACTTTAATTACCCATTCTTAGAGTATATCTTGTGTAACCTTCAATGACTTCTAGTATGTTAAAAATATTATTACTAGCCCCACCTACCTACTCTTGGATATAAAAAGATGTGCATAATTCGAAGTGGCTTGCAAAATTGGGACATTAAGTCAACCAGTCAACAAGCTCTGAATGTCTCAGACACATGGACTTGAGAGATAAATCGTTAAATTTGAACGAGGAATTACACAGCAAATTAAGTCTATTGTGGGAATACAGAATACTCAAGTGTTTTCAGGTTTCAGATAAACTCATCACCTGCTTCCTCTCGATCCCATCCCCGTTTCATACGCCATTGGGCTCATTTGGTGTTCCTTTATTTAGATGTTTTCCATGATTAAATTTCTTCCCTTGTATAATGATCCAACATTCCAAAGTTCAAACTAAATTATCTGTCTCATAGGTCTGCAGTGTTTAGATAGCCATCGTGTGCATTTTTAATTCATTAAATCATCAACAAAGGATTTTTTCAAGTATATGAGCTCCGGTGGCGCAGTAGTAAACGGGCACGTCTGTCAAGTGAGAGATCATAAAATTGATGCTCAAATGAAAATATCCTAGGAATATCATGAACAATCAAGCTGAATAATTCCGGTGAACAAATAAAGTGAAAAAATACGTTTTCTTATCAGATAGGGGAAGGAGCTCCAGGATGCCCTCCCACTTCACGAATCAACTTTTTTGGTATTTATCTTAGTGGTCAGGGTATATTTATCAATCCAAGGAATTCTGAAATGAGTGCTGTAAAACGCCTCTTTTAAGTGTGTTTGAGCACCTTTTGTGTAAAAGACAACTTAATTATTTACGCTCCTTGGACTTTTATATTAATGGCATTGATGTCTATTTGAGACTAGTTAGTTAAGCCTTAATAGTTACAATTTTCAATTTTGAGGAAGCATCGAGTCGCAATCTAAATAAACCGTGAGGGCTTCTAAAGAGTTACCTCACCCGTCTGATTTATCTACTTTCAACCTAATAATATTTACGACTCATTCCTACGTTTGCATTTAAAATGACTCCTAGGATCTTGAGAGATTATTCATTATTGATTAAATTGAGTTGGTGGTGTAGCGGATGCTACGCCAATAAGTCTTTTGCCACACCTAAGTAATCCTCTTAGCAGTCCAAATAGCCTCTGGTAGAGTCCTCTATTATCAATTCACTCCCAAATTAGTTAAGCTATGCCCAGAATGGTAAGAACCGGTAAGATGCTGAGTGGAGAGGGTTTATTGACCACTTCGCTGCTTTTTTTATGAAAGCTTAGTCATTAAATACAAAACCATGCTGGGCTGCAGGGATCTTGATTG
>CAADRB010000020.1:1072625-1115119 GCA_900708905.1 Hymenolepis diminuta
TCATCTATCGTCAGGAATCCTAGTCGAATACCTTCTACGCTTCCGAACGAAATTCACAAGTATTATATCTCGTGCACTGAGCTATCGATCACCAGATTCTCCCACTCATATCTGAATAGGCAAGACCATGGGTGAAGGGCCTATCGCTGCAACTATTGTCTAACCAGTCAATCATTTATCGCACACCCAATTCCATATAAGTAGATGCGTTTTCTTGATAGAGGAATCTTTATTTGGGCTACAAGTCTTTTCCTTTCTTCCCCTGGAGTCTGAGTAGCTGTAGGTTTATAAAAAGGGCTACTGAGCGTTATGAAAATGTAATTCGTAGTATCAGTTAATTTAAGTCGTTTATGCAAAATTGGAACATCTTTCAGTTTAAAGAATTAAAAATTCCGTCTTTGAGTTGTTACTTGTACCCAATTTTCAGTAAATTTTGAATCGCCAGTTTGACTTTTATGCCTGAATTGGTGAAAGTTTGTACGTTCGTACATATTTCGATTCGTAGGATAAATCTTATAAACAGCTTTACACTAATGGTCTACATCTGAAATATGAGTATGAGTGAGAAATAGATGGTGAATGAAAACTTGAAATCAATGTTGATACATATCTTGTGAGAACTGTAAGATGGTCTTTTCATAGCCATGTCCACTATCCTCAGTGACCGCCTTGCTTTTGGAGATTTATCCAAACACAGTTGTAAGTAGAAAATAGAATTGAAGCATTGTGTCGGAGGTGTGGTCCAAAAATTCCTTTATTAAGTCGCATCATGTAGATAAGGCAAGTAAATATGAAAGGACATATAGTATATAGGATAATGTAAAAGATGGGAAAAAGCTTAAAGATTAAGAATGGTGGGAGGAGACTTCATTTCCCATCATGTCTCCCTACTTCCACTTGGACTATGTCGTCTGATATTGCTAATAGCTACACTGGGCTCCCAGTTTGTCATCCCCATTGGTTCAGGTTCAAGTGTGGGCTTCAATTTTGTTCAGGCCTGCTTTAACACACTTTAAACTTATGTTGGCTATACTGTGTTTCGCACTATCATATGTATAATTTGGTTGACTATCTAGCATCCCTTGTGACCATAAAACATCATCACCTAACAGAGTAGACAAGCTTGTATACGTTTTCACCTGGCGTAATAACCTCAGTTCTCTTTCAGCACTATTTTGAAGAGGTCGTAATGTAGAGTTAACTAAATTGCATTATTTTTTTATGTCTTTAAGTAACAAACTTTGAGTCCTTGATTTATTGTTCTCATTTATTTGTTTATTTCTTGAGATTTTAGAGTGAGAGAGAGAAAGAGTAGATTTGTCTTAACTGCCATTTTATTTCTCTCACATATTCATATAAGTGCGGTCAAGAAAGTGGGTTGCAGAATTTGGGTGGTTCCATAGCGTCATGTCCTTGGTCACGAGTTCTGTTGGAAAGCGATTTCATGGATGGGCTTGAGAGTTATAGAAGCTTTATGTGGGATAAATTCATGAGCAACTTGAGGAAAAGTTTTAAAATGCTATGCCGCAAAATCACCACATTGTCATAATTTCTTACGTAAAACACCATTCATCTGACATTCAGTTCTTTTTTTACCGTTCAGTCTGCTGTTTTTTTTTTTGTTTCTGATAGATTCAACCTTGTGCGTCAGCATTTTTCGACCCGACTGGAGCATCTCCGTTCAAAAGAAAGTAGTCCTCATACCATGCATAGCATAATATCCCTTCTTATGGGAATGAAGTTTTTTCGTGTTAAAGTAAGTTCTCTTCCAATATACTACTTACATTAGTTAAGTAGCTGACTATGTAACAAATGTTCACATTTTTTGCCATTCTTAGATGCACCCGATTGAAGAGTTTGTAAGCTACTTCACCTTTCTCCACGAACTGGGACAATACTTTCTGGAGGTCAAGGAGAAGGAGATCCGCCATGCTATGACGTGCCTTTTTGTGGAAATTCTACTGCCAGTTGCAGCTGTAGTACGCCATGAAGTGAATATTCCGGCCCTTAAAAACTTTGTTGATCTCCTCTATCCACCGGCTTTTGAGCTAGCTAACAAGAAGAAGCATGTTCTGGTAAGTAATTCATTATCATGCCCCCTGTTACCCTGTCTTCTCAAATTCCCTTCAATATATCGGTTGCTTGTTGTCCTTCCAGGCTCTTTTTCCTATGGTTACTTGTCTACTCTGTGTAGGAACTAAAACATTTTTCCTCAATAATTGGCCGCCGTTTATGCAATTGTGTTTGAGCCAGCTTAAAAGTCGAGATTTCGGACAGGTCAGTGTGGAATCACTGTTTCGTCTACTATGGTAAGTCGCCATTTCTTTATTCTAATTGCATGATGAACATCTGCAAAAGTATAGGGAGAGTAGAATAATTTGTAATAATAGCTCCCGAACTATAGTATTTTTAACATTCTGATAAGGCGCTCACATTTTATTACCTCTCCATTGATCAGCTTTGGTTGGGAATTGACGGCTTGAGAAAACGGATCCTGACCCTAAACGTTTATTGTAACGAAGGTAGCTATAAATAGGAATAACTTTCAAGATCAGCCAGGAAAGCATTTTTCAGCATTTATTTTGGGTGGATAAATGTCATCATGGAGCCGTCCTTATTGGAAACTCCAATTATGCCACTCTCTTCATTAGCTAGACTTCATCAGTGGAGTTAGTCATTCAGCTAACTGGATGTTTTTCAAAGGCTAATCGATCCCATGACCTTTTACTTGTTTGACCAGCATGGTAACCTCTAATCTAGAAACACGCATACGAGCAATGAATTTCACTATAGAATCATGTGGATATACAGATTTTAAATGTTGTGAAAATGAGCGTTTGCTTATCACCTATTTTCTTCTTTAGGGTCTATGTGGTGAGAATAAAATGTGAAAAACACGCAGACACACTGAATAAGTTGCTGAGTATAGTGAATGGTCTTTTCCCCAAGGGCTCCAAGTCAGTTTTACCCAAGAATGTCTCCACCACTGTCCACGTGAAAATTATTCACTTCATCGCCCAGGTTCGTCATTCCTTCTTTGAAGTGTCCATTTTGGTTCCTGCAATTTATTTTTTTTAATTTTTGGTTTTAGGAGAAATTGGACTTTGCAATGACGGAAATCATATTTGACCTTTTGGGAGTGAATCGTCTGCAGAAGTTGGTTTTCAATCCTGAGGTAAGTTGGAGATGTAATCGTGGCGATAAACTTCCCAAACCCAGTTTGAAAAGTTCTCTCCACTATGACCCATGCATAATAGTAGCGTAAAATACGTCTTTACTGGATTTAGTTAAGCCTGATTATGAGAAACTAATTCAATGCTAATTGCGAAAAGAGTACGAGTCACATCTTTAGGTGGAAAAGCAAAGTGGATAATTGTTGTCGTATTATAGGAAGAGGAGATAAGCAGTAATAAATGGGAAATAAATATGAATAGGCTCACAAAGACGTAGGTTAACAGCTGGACTGGATGTCATTATATCACATTTTTCTGAGAGAAGGAATTCTTTATGTGATATGTTCTCCCACCTCTCTTATTTTCCTGAATTGAACGGTGCGTTTCGCCAATCTCATCACCGAATGTGTGTATTATATTTCATATATCATGTGACCCTTATGTCGCAAATGACAAACTAGTTTACATTATACGTTAAATCATGATTTTATCGTACTAAAAATGCTGTAGTGACAATTCATCCCATTTCTGGGCTACTATAATCAACCCAAGTCCAATCGGGTTATCGAGGCGATTTTAAAAAGAGAGTCTGACTTTGGAAGGGCTAAGGGAGTGGATGTCGGGGGCTTAATGCGCTCATGTTGGTTGGGGGATCAAGCTACCAGTACCTTCTTATTTCAGACACAGACGATTTCCTTTCTATGCATACCTTCCGGCTGCCTTTCAGTAATCCGAAGTGTTGATTTCTTAGCGACATTCAACATCCGGCCCCCGCAGCCGTTCTCACCAATTGCACCTTAAGTATAGAGTTGCTTCAGCAAAATTTTTTATGCATGACTTTAGATTTCTTCATTTTTGTGGCTTACGTTTCTTTAATTTATCGCCGACTACAGATTTTTCCTTTGCTTTTGCAATTGTGTATCTAAATTTCTCGTGGGACCTTTTCTGCTGGCATATTAATTTGATTCAGATGACCGAAATCAAGAAAACTTGCTTGTACTAAAGATAACTGTTGTGTAGAATTATTGTGTATGACGTGCATATAAAATTATTCATAGATTACATAAGAAGATCTCTATATATATGCTATCCTACGATGAACAGTTATGTAAAAAGGTAAGTCTTCCAAAAGAGTACCAACGAAAGTATTGAAAGAGCAGTATTTGAAGTTAGTAAAATTTATAGAATGGTTGGAGAGTATCTCCGTCTAAAAATTTTAATTTTTAAGAACTGGCATGTTGGTGCCCTCTCAAGTTGGAAAATTAGCTTTCCGTATGCAAGAGACAGTGATGGATCATTTCAGAACTGCATGCTTAGTTTAAAACAGGTACTGTCTATAACTGTCGTACGCAACTCAAAACCAAAGACTTAATGGAGTTTCGAGTAGTTTAAGAAGCTGAAGACGAGCGCTTGAGTGCAGTTGAAATTTCAAGTAAAGTGGCATATTGAGTTTTTTTTTAACGCTTCATTTAAAAAAATGTTTGAGGAAAATAATTTATTTAATGAAAGGAAGTTTTTTTCCCAATTGCTAACGCTATATATATATATATATAAGAGATGGGAAAAAGAGACGATTTATGCCACATAAACCTAAACTGGTGGTCTAGGCAATTTATGATAAGAAATTGAGTGAAAATGAACGTTTTAACGTCTGTATTTTTCTCGACAATTTTGTTAAGGGCATAATTTTAACAAAAGATGATATTTAAATTTAAATTATACTTTTCGAATAAAAGGCCCTAAGCTGAATGTCTGTGCGATATCCAAATTCACGGATATATGTGAATGAGGGAGAAAAGGAGTAGGATTTAGGAAGAGGAATTGAAAGGAAAGAGGAAGGCGTCAGTACGGAGCGTGGACAATTCGGGATGTTAGGAATAGGGGAAAAAATAGGCGGAAAAATTGTCCGGTTTTGTGTTCTTTGTGAGTCATTGCGTGATCTTAGGGTGAGTAGACCTATGAGTAGTTGTGCGGGTACTACAAGGCAGAATCTAGGTATGCTCAAAATGTTAAAAAGGGTTGGGAAGGATTGTGGTCTGATGACGGTCTCCATTGTTTTTATGGGCATATCAATGTATCCTTGGCGATATATAATCCTGTTCTCAATACTTCTTATTGCTAAGCGTATGTGTAGAAGGTTTCGAAATGCACCCGTTTTTCACAGGCTTATGAGTTGTTTAAAATATCCAACTCATGAAAATTGAAATTGAAAATGGAACTTCATCAGTGCGTAATGCGTATACGCTTCAAATTACATCACTAATTGTTCACTTTTGTGTATTCTATAGCGAATGAACATTGGTCTGCGTGCCTTCTTGCTGATTGCTCATGGACTTCAACAGAAAGATGGGGAGCCACCAATGCCGCAGAATCAATCTCTAGGGGTTTGTGGAGTGTATCCCACTGTTCACCTTCAAAGAGGCTCTTTGCCTGTTGGTTCAACAGGAGGTGTTCGGCGATCTTTCCATGGAACCACGCTGGATGATGCTCTATGTGAACGTCTTGGTATTCGCCCATACCTTGTCCCAGTACGAAAGGCATTCGAGGCCATTCTTAGACTCCTCGAACCCCAAATCGCTCGATTGATGATGCCTCCAAAGCAGGGAGCTGTTATTAAGGATGGGGATGATTTCGCCCCGTGAGTTTATCTTTTTACTTTAAATCTTATCATGGTGTTTGCCAAGTGTTACCGATTTAGTGTTCAAATAATCTTATGTTGTTCTTGATGTAATTTAGGCTGCCTATGTAATATTGCTTAGATTCCGTTGAAAGAAAGCGGAAGAATTGTAGCCCAAACGACGACTTCATTATTATGAAAGCACTGCCATCTAAAACACACACACACACACACATGCACACACACACATATATATATATATATATATATATATATTTAATTCCAAGGAATGTTCATGAAAGATCAGCAACCGAAAAACTCAACATCTGATTAACAAGCACTGTGCATAGAACTTTATGGAGCACTGCAAAAAATTAACTTTGTTTCCTATTAGATGGTTTTTTTCTTTAAATGAATAAATATGCGTTAAACAAAGGTGCGTTTCTGTATTATTTCACTACGTCTAAAACGAAAGATTCTTATATTTACTCCAAGATTCCAAAATGAGTTAATGTCTGCAATGTTTAGAGCTTTTCGACCAGTTGATAAAAGTATGTTTGCCCGTACCATTCCGATACATTTTTCTCTCCCAGTAACCAAATACAACTAGTAGCTATTACCTAATATGTTTACAACATAGCAGATCTCGTCAGGTTTCAAGGAGAGATGTTTGATATTTTCTCCCTATATCAAATGAACACAGCTTTAACGGCAAATTAGGAGATGTAAAAGATAAGTTAAATCTGCTTTCCCCTATCACTGTAACAATCGTTGCATCACAGTTACTATCACCAATTACGGTAGTAGAAAATCTATTTTTATAGTTTGTAATTGTTTGGAAGCTTAGAAACACTTGAAATAAATATTGTTGTTTAAATAAGGTGTGTGCGAAAGAGAGAGAGAGAGAGAGAGAGAGCAAGGAGTAACAAAGTGAAAAAGCCTGGAATCAAAGGACCTTTTCTGTGCCTGAATTCAACCGGCTGACTGCTTTTTACTTAAGAGGCGACTTGGCATTCTAAAGTTCGTGCTAACGAATCTGGTTCCTGGTTCTCTGACTAAGACATCTGCAATCAAATATTTAGTATTCAGTCAACATCCATAGTGTAGTCGATTGAATTGTACTGTTGGTTCAATAATCTCTTCCGATAACTGGTTAATTTATCTTGAATTAGAGTCAGTAAACCGGTTTGGTTCCTTGGTATTATGAAGTAAGTAGTTTTATATAGATTTTTCTTAACATTTTCATATTGAAAACTTGTTGTCTTTTTAATTAATCTACGCCATAAGAAAGGGAATTATTGAACTGTGCATATTTTTCTCACTGTACAAACATTTTTAGAATTTCAAAAGGAGTCCTTTTGTCTTATCTAAGTTTTATAAGGGTTGTGGAAAAAAAGAAACAAAGGAGCAAACTATTGAGTTACCGCACATCAACCGAATTTGAACATAAATTAGGAGAATGGTTTTCCGCGTATGAAAAATGGAATATTTCCTAATGCTTATGATAACGTGAATTGAAATATGCAAAATTAAATATTTTGATTTATAATTACTCAAAATGCCTAACGTCATCCGTCGGGCAACGATATGAATAACCTTTAATATATATGACTTTCTAGCTTAAAATAGATAACAGTAGATAAAAGATACGAAAGACTAACTCGATGAACTTAGTAACTTAAAGTTACTTTGTCCGAGTCAATTGAGTATACAATCTTTTTTGTTCTGTTAGAGGTGATCGGAAACCGAAGATTGATTTGTTGAAAACCTGTGTTAACTGCATACCACGCTTGCTACCATACGAGATGTCACGAACGGAGTTGATTGAACTTCTCGCCCGGGTCTCCCTCAATTTAGATGAAGAAATTCGTATGATGGCACAGCAGACAATGGTCAATCTCATTATCGAATCACCCGCCTATCGACAACGCACAATTCAAGGTCGGTTTGGCTCAGATATCGTGATACTGATTGTTTATGAGAATCAATGTCATTTCCTCTTTTTCCTTTAGCTTTCATTCAATTTATACAAAAGTACGTTCCAGACACATTTCCATATCAATTGGACAGTTGTCTGAAAACGTTACACACCCTCTTGGTCAATTGGAAAATCGCGCTACAACGGGTATGCCGACTAATAATATTTCAGTAGCGTCTAATTTATAACAAAAGTTGATCTGCTATGTGTGTTCTCCAAGGACGCAGCTGTAACGACTAGTCTCTCTGAAAAGTCAGCCCTGGTAGAAGCGGAAGGATTTGCGCTGGTAATGCTCTGCCAATGTCGTCCACTCACACGACGTCTGGCAGTTCATATTCTACGTGAATCAAGAGCGGTTCTGCGTCTTATTGATCAAGCTGCGATACAACATCACCATGGAGTTGGAAAGGGACCTAGCCATGAGGAGTCACCACAGAACATGGCCACTAGCGTCTCTGCTCTAGCATCTGTGTCAAATGTGGCTGTAATTGACATCCTTGATGGCCTAGCTCCCGCTATTCTTGAGAGGGTTCTACCTCTTTTGCCACAGAATGAGAGGGTCAGTCTACCAATTAATCTGTTGACAGCTTCTCTCTGGGAACTTCCTCACATATTTTACTTCTCTCTTGTGCAGCATGACCTTTCGAACCTGCAGACAGTGGATTTCAAATCACTAGCGGAGAGATCTAATCCTGTTTGGTTGTGTGGACTGCGACAACCCTCCATGTGGAATCATAAACCTCTTTTGGGTTCAAACAATTTGAGTACCTCGGTTGCAGTGTCAACTGCTGGTATGTATTCTCATTTAGGTAGTATTTATCTAATGTGGTGGACAAAATCTCTGAGATTCTGTTTTCACGTTTAGTGCGTTGATCTGGGCAATTCAAAGTCTATACTTCATTGGTGTATTCCCCTACTTAAGCAATATCTTCTTTCCACTATTCTAGACCAATCCGTCGGAAGCAAGGTTGCATCTACAACCATGAAACGCGGAAGTGTGGATGCCACCTCTCCAAGTAGGATAACACGAAAATCAACACCACAGGTCTCTGCTTTGCGTCCTTCAACATTTTCCCAGTGTCTACTCACTCCCTATCTCCTCCAACCACAACTTGAACGCACTCAACTGACAGACGTCTGGGCTACTGCGCTCTCGGTGGCACTTTCTACGTCCAGTGCTCTGTCGTTTCATCCTGCTCTTCTCTACACCTGGAATATCGTTTTTCATAGGATGTCTCAAGTCTTCACTCTCATCGATCCAAAGTATGCATAAATGTATAAGCGTACAGCAGGATGAAGTTCTGATTTGGAAGGAGATCAATGGAGGATAGAGAAAATAAGCCAGGTTGTAACAGGTTGTGGGAAGCGGAAGGGGGCAATCGATAAACTGCTTAAATGCCTTGGGATGGGTCAGAAACTGGTATACATTAAAAAAGGAATCAAGATAACTTAAATGTTGGTAGGATTCGAATTTATTAGAAGTGGCAAATTTTATTATTACCCACGGCAAGACAAAAACTGTAAAACTTAACCATTGTGAAACATCTAAACTTGAAGAAATAGGATAGATTGCTCAGATTTTAAAAAAATGAATGAAATTGTGCGTCAGAGTTAGGTAATTAGAATATTTTCGGCATCATTAGGTTATATGGTTTAAATTTTTTCATTTTTGTTTCGTCATATGGCTATCTTTTTAATAAGTAAAATCGCAGTACCACGATTTTCATGTCCAGTAGATACAATACCTCAAATCCAACCAACGAAACCTAATTTTACTTTTCCCCTTGCAGTGCTCAGGCGGCAGAGAATAGAGCTTCCTCACTTCTGCGTTCAACAAGCAAGAAGGCACCACCGACTGAACGTGATGTCCTCATCCCACTGTGGCATAATTATGTGACACTCGCCTGTTGCATTGCACCCTCATCCACGGGGGTCTGTATTGTGGATCGGAAGCGACCCACCTATGATGCAGAAGCTAGTGCTTCAGTTATACGACGAAGAAACCTCCGTCATTTCTCTAACCCATCCACTGGGTTAGTTGGTTATTTATTTACCTATCATTTATCTGTACTTTAAAATTGGGCTCGAATATTTATTAAAACGAAACTAGGTTAAACGGTATTATGTGAGTCTACCATTTGATAAATATGCCGGGAATATGTAGAATAACCAAGCGGGGAAGCATGAATAGTAACTGCAGCGTATAGAGAACAATGCGCAAAACCCCAGAAGATCTCAGAGAGGCCACTGCTGGCCAGATCACACCGTATATTGTGTCAGTTACACTCAATTATATGGGCAAACTGGCACACTTGACGACAGAGGGAAGTCATTCATTACTCGAATCGCCGTGTCTCAAGGCGAGTTTATGATGTGGTTCAACAATGAGAGTTCGGATACTACAGAGTAGAATACAAACAGGGTAATATAGAATCAAGAGAAGATGCCTGAGCGGAAGTTGAATGAATGGAAATTTTTCTCAGCAATTTAGGCTAAGATTGATATCGTCTCTTCGTAGAGACCTCCACTGTCTTTCTTGAGTTTACCTTGAAGATAAAAGTAGTACCACCACCCAATTTAAAATTTTTGCAACTGGGAAGTAAACTTTTTTTGGATTAGTTTGTGGAATTCGTTAATATAATAACATCTAAATGCATATCTTCGAATATGAAATGGTCATCCAGTGTAGATGTCCCCTGACTACCATAAAAAATTAATCTTAAACAGAAATTAACTTCTCTACTAGAAGTACCAATCACAACTCTAGCTCATTACACATTTGTTGCTTTTCAAGAAAAAATTGCGATTCATTCCCTTTGGTAAATATTGTTGCTACAAGCTTCTTATCGCTCTATCGGGATCGTATATTAATGCGAATAATGAATAATTATTTTTATAATCAATTGGGTTTAATATGATATCGTATGTTATGTGCTAATGAGCGATCATCGATGTTTGCCAAATTATATCCCACGAGATCGTCTATACACATCCACTGAAGTCAATGACCATCTGGTCAGCATAAGGAATGCTATAATGCGAATTTCTCGAAAGAGTGACTCCAGATGCTATTAACACTTAATCTGATAAGTTTCGGGAGTTTAATTAATCATAAGATAGAGACCTTTGAGTCATCTTCAAGCCTGTTGTCGTTGATGTCACGGCACACGATTAGCGCTTCCTACCGCTAACTTTGGTGTCCACAATTGTATGCTGCTGACCGTAAATTTTGGGATGACTAAATATCCATTCCAAAGCCAACAAATTGCCAGGACCTATACAGGGCAAGACTGAGTAGAAGTAATACAAATGCGTTGTTGCTTTCGGCAGTCAATCTTAGTTAGCACGGTATTTTACACTTGTCCACTGAGGGAATTATTTTTAAATTACTGTAATTCTCATGTTCGATTCTAATCATCTCATTTTTTTACAACAGTTCCGTCGATATTATTCTTCCAAGCCACGAAAAGGTGCCAAGTTCCGTGCCAACTCAGGGTGAATCAGAAACAATTACTCAGGTGCAAAATCCCCGCCAGCACCAGCATCTTATCAACAGTAAACTCTTCATTTCTGCCAAAGAGAAGGCTCGAGATCTAGTCAAACTCATAATCCCCCTCTTGCGATGTTGTGATCATCCAGAACTACGCGACTCCGTAATCTGTGGCCTGAGTCGCATTCAACCGGCAGCATTTCGTGATGTCCTCGAGGACTTACATCCCATTTTACGAGAATCTATTGATCTAAAGCAGAAGAATGTTCAGAGGAGAAGACGTAAAGACACTCTACGATCATCGCTCATTCGACTTCTTGCCCTCATGGCTCAGAATGCAGTATTTCAGCATGAGTAAGTTGAATTGCTAACCGCCTTGTGTAGCTCTTTTAGACTGAACTATTCTCTCCGTCTTTTATTCCAGTGAAGCGGGAATTACCTCAACCCAGGGTACCCTTCTCCCAACTCTAATAGACTTTATCGAAGGAACTCGAGTATACTTTGAGTCCCTGAACGAACCCTCTGCAATGATAGTGACCATGTTTGGAAGTAGCGCAGGTGTAGGATCTATAACCACGGTTACTCCTTCCTCATCAAATGCGAATGATGTAACCGGTGGAACCACCATTAACTCACCTACCGTTGGTCAAACGGTGAATTCACCAGCTGGACCGTCGCAGTCTGCCGTGGGAACCGTCAACAGTGTGGCTGTTAATGGTTCAGGGGTTGCTGGAAATGGAGTTGTTAGTAGCACAAGTGGCGCACAGAATTCCACAGCTAATTCTGTTTCTGCAACAACTTCTGCAACTGCGGCAACATCTACTGCTCCAGCACATGCTCCGAGTGGTGTTGATCCAGTTCTACTCACTGAAATGCGACTCTACTTCTGTGTCTTCGTTCGTGATCTCATTCGCCATTTACCGAGGGAAAGGCGGCAGAAACTACTTCCACCTCCCATTCGTCGTAATCTAGTTCTACTCATCTCACGGTGGAGTGGTTTCTATGAGCACATCTTTAATGCTAGAAATGTTAAGTGGGCTCAACCACCGTGGATTGATCATTCGTCCAGTTTTCTTGTTCAAAATGCTAAACAACCGTCACTGATTGGTAGTGCTAGTGTTGGTGGCACAGTTGGAAATCTTCCCCCGCCTATAGGAATGGATCAGGTCATTTCGGGTGATCTTGTTCTTTCCATTTCGGGTGTTCACTTGGAATCCACACCTCAGGATCCCTTTATCTCTGCCTCCTTCTTGGATACCTCGATTTGGTTGGAGTTACTTTGGTATGCCAATCAATCGATTGCTGCTCTAGTTTGTTGTGGGGGTATCTACGAACACATGGCCATCTTTTCTAACCCTCGAATTGCGGAGACAATTGAGCTAGCGGCCAATACCGCAGCCTCTTCTAGTCATCAACTATCAGGAAGTAGTACTAATCTTGGGGGTAGTCAAGTTCCCTCAAATCTTTCCCCAAATCTGCCTAACCCCACTACTCAGCCGAACAGTTTGTCTGCCACTCTACCTTCAAATGAAGATGATGTCGTAACAGCGCCAACTACTTCTCAAGCTCCGAATACAGTCCCTCTTGTGACGACGAATCCTGCAGCGGTTAGGGCTGCGAGGGGTCATCCCATAGCAGGTTATATATTCCATTGGTTGAAGGGACTCCTGTTGTGTCGAGATGCGAAACTCTCGATTTCTCCCTGGTTGTGGGGCCTACCTGTTGTTAATTTTGGCGTTTGTTCAACAGCACTCAAAGGACCTCACGGCAAAACTGGAGTGAGAAATATCCGTCTCGAGGATAGTTTGAGATCTATAGTGATCGCGGCTGCAGCGGGGCGACGGTTAGACTCTGTTAGTTTTGATCATTTCCCGCATGTGAGCAAATTAAGCCTCTTACCACCTTCTAGCTATTTCGTTCCTTCTAGCTTTTCCGGCAACTTGGGGAAGAAACCTTTTACATTCTTCTCGATATGAATCCTGATCTACCGGGTCTGTTGGAACTTCTTATTGATGAATGCTATAGTGGATCTTTGAATGTCATCCAAGCCTTCTTTGTGATTATCGCCCAACGATTTATCAAAAAGTAAGTTTGTTAATAAATGAAGCCCATTTATATGCAATTTAGTAAAAGATAATATTTAATCTTATATTCATTATAGCCCTAGGATGCACTGTGACAGGTTTACAATGCTAACTCTGGCAATGGTTTTCTGTGAACACTCTGTTCCTGTGATTAGAGAACATGCCACATTCCTATTGCAGACACTCTACTATCGATTTTTCCTTCTGGTGAGTGTTATTTAATTTCCATCCCTTCGTCTCGATATTATTAGTCAAGAGAAGGCAAAAATACATTACAAGTTTTAATCGTGGGAAACATCTGAACGCGGAAAAGCAATGGGAAATGAAATGGCATGAATTTGAGTGGAAGTGTGTAATTAATTTATTTGAATTCTCCTAACAAGGGTCGTTTTCTTATTCACAATGGGTATATATTTCACTGCGTTATATTCTAAAGTTCTAATCCAGTTATTTGTCTCCTATTTTCCCGAGTGAATTTACGTCGGAGATAGTTCGAGCGTTTTGACCTGTCGATTCAATTACGTTTGATTCATTTATATCTTCTGCCGACCCTTGGGTGGTAGATGAGACCAAATAAAGATGTTTCCTCGTAAACACCTTGAATCTAACCGAAAATCGAAAACTTAAAAACGCGTGTTGTTAAATGAGCGGGTTTGAGTCAACGAATCAGAGTGCTTATCTTCGCCAATTTATTTTCTGCTTTGATTTTTCTTCCATCAATTCCTCCAGATTCTTTCTTTTTTTTTCGCGTCCAACAGTTTCAGTACTAAAGTCAGTTCCGAAAGTTTGAAATTTGCAAGCACATTTGCCTTGATTGATTGAATTCGCTTATACCGAGGTCCTAGTCTCCATAGGTTTCAACCAAGATATTTGCGTTCGGTATTTGTTTGTATTTCGGTTTAAATTCAGTTATTTATGCCAAGTGGATTAGCAAACAAGTAGTCGTATAAGTTTTGTTAATATACAAAACACCTTCCAAATTTCAAATTCCATACTCAGATTCCTGAATTGCTGTTCTGAAGATCTGGACTTGTGGTGGCTCTACTCCATATTTATGGTATCAGTTATCGTGGTTCTCTTAACAATCTTTATTTAGTTTATTGCTCTTTTCGCATATTTACATACATGACTAATTTCCTAGGCTTCTTTAGCAGTTTATCGATTCTCTTCGCTGTCCCACACTGTGTTCTGAGTTGTTCTTTCCCGCAAATTCACAATTGCAGTCTACTTGTTACAAGGTTGTTGTCTATTCACTGCTTTTCTCCAATAAAAAATTCTGTCCCCGACTCCGTTTCATTTCT
This sequence comes from Hymenolepis diminuta, assembly GCA_900708905.1. NCBI lineage: Eukaryota > Metazoa > Platyhelminthes > Cestoda > Cyclophyllidea > Hymenolepididae > Hymenolepis > Hymenolepis diminuta. Next base: position 1,087,269 of record CAADRB010000020.1, read on the forward strand.
TTCTTGCGGTAGCTGAGTCCATGCAGTTGGAAGAGTCATTAGTGTAGTTAGTCTTTCTTCATACATTATCTTCTAAATCGGTCTCTTCCACCATAGATTCATGGGTTACTTGTCCGATTTTCGCGTGGGCTTCATTTGTGTTTTCGTGGTGCTAATTTACCATATTCAGTTTTAGACCCTGACAGTTTTTTAATCTCAGCATCCATCTCGTCGGTCTAAGTCACTGGCGCTCGAATTCTCCCTATTTCATCTCTCATATTTCTAACCGCTTTGTAAGTATCTTCTTTTTCTAGCCCAGTAGAGAATTGCACCAGCGTATGCATCCAGATTGTCAACAGACAGTGAAATCAATAAATGAAGAACCTCGAGATTCCAGTGATCAGACTGAGTTCTGTCTCTCGGCTCTTGCGGACGAGTTACTATGGCGTGAAATTGGTCATTGGAAACCGTCTGACGTGCTGCGACAATTCTGTGCTCAGCATCCCACCTGTACCCTTCCGATGATTTCCGGTATATATTGATTACATGAATTTTAATTCAAATTGTTATTCACGTCATTCTAATTTCGTGTTTTTCTTTCAACAGAAATATGTCGTCGCTTAGCAACCGCATCCAAAGAGGTTCGATGTCGATTGATCACTTTGTTACACTACTGGACAATCAATATTGAGCTGGTAGATCTCTTCTCACGGAACTACAAAAATGAAGGATTCATGGACTACTTCAGTGAATATGACAATAACTTAGAGCTGACGAACGCATCTCTCAGTACGAAAATGGAGCTGAGTAATGCAGTTACAACAATTAATCCTGAATCTGAGTCAGAACTTGAAATTGACGATAGGATGGAGCCGACACAAAATGGAGAGGGGGATAACGGAGGGGAAGTTATCAAAGGTCCTTCTGGATCTTCAGAGTCTGGATCGTCCTCGATCGGTTCCTCGTCCTCACCAGCATCATTACCGAAATCCTCAGAGTCATCTCATACCTCGTCAGTTTCTTCGGATATCGATTCAAGTGACTGTGATGGACCACTGATAACCACTAATATGGTAACTTCAGCATCTGCTCCAAAGAAACCTCTGCGTGCAAGTCGATATCAAGATCAGGATAACCGTCGTAGACATCTCCAACAAAGACTCACATCGGAACAGTTCTTTAAATCCGACCAAGACGGAGAAAAACGCAAGGAAGCGGCCAACGAACTCTGGTCCAGTGTGCCGCTCACACTACGACGTTCTGGTTGGGGTTGTCAGAAAGCCACAGAGATGGTGCTAAACAACTTCTTCTACTTGACTATTCGGTTTGCTAATGAACCTAATGAGTCCGTAGTGTTGGGAGATTTGTGGGTCCTGATGATCAGATATAGACCGTCAAATTTGAGGTATATTCTACGCTACCTCATTGTTGCGGCTTCTCTCGCTCCGGCTACACTCTATTCTCATGTAATACCTGTCCTTGAAATCTCGTTAAATTTCTCCGAAGTATTAATAACTGTTACCGGATTTCCTTCTAGGTGAATCGTGTTGTGTCTTACCTCTCAACCGAGGACCCATCGGGAGTTGTGGAGATTTTGATGACAGAGTTGCAAACCATTGATGGAGCTGGCTTGGTTATTGAACCATCACCTCTGCCACCCTTCTTTCATATTGCACTTCTCTCAGAGACAAACTTAACCGAACCGAACGGTGATCAAATTTGTGATCTCGATGGAAATGCCGCTAGAAGAATGCCAGAAAAGGGAGGTAACTTGGGGTAAGTTGTGCTATGTCATATCTTGTGAAAGCTGATACATTAGAGACCAGTGGCTAGGTATTTGGTTTCGGCCCTTAATTATTCTGTACTATTCTACTTTCTAAGACAGGACAAGTAGAAGAAGCTTTATTGGCAGAAGTCTTTGAAGATGAAGGAGAGAAAACCACAGGGGGATGAAGTGGTCTTTAGATGCGGAAAGTTATGGTGATACAGTTGAATTAGCGGACATCGTACCCTAGAGGTGCTGTCTGTGTCTGTCTATGTTTACAGGTAGGACCATATAATTCAAGGGATTACATGAAAAGTTGGAAGCATCACGGGTCAAGTAGGAGACTGAGGCTAATTCCGTTCACCACTAGGGATCCTATAAGTGCCTTAATATTCCAGGTATAAATTAACCACTTGCTCGTACGAGAATACGAGTTTCAATGCTGCATTTAATGGAAAGGAAAAAGTCAGTTTTCTTAAACAACGATCGACTTTTTGATTTCTCCTATTCGCGAATTTCAAGAATCATTTCTAATTTTTTCGAAGTAGGAGATAGCATACATCTGAAATTGCCAAAGTTTTCTTTATGGCAATTATAGTATGGAGGTGCCATTCTCATTTTTATACCTAAAGTATGGTTAGTTGGTATAAGTTTAGATTTTTAGTTAATTTACTTCCTATCTACTGGAGATCCACATTCCGACGGTCTGCTTTATGAAAAGTAATACTTAGTAGAAGAATGAGGATCTTGGGATTTACGTATATTTCCCTAAATTTAACACCAATTCTCTTGCAGCCAACAAGCCGGGAAGTCTACCAATAGACCCTTGTCAACAACTACCGCAACTGGTGATGATCCTCCTGTCGTGCCCACATCAAACACCAAATCAGATGTTGATACATCTCCTACTCAGCCGACTGTCACTATTCCTAATACTTCAGCAATCTCTCGTCTAACTAATCGCTTTACAAGCAGTGCTTCTGCAATGGGTCGTCGTGCCTTGAGGACAGCCTTGCATCCTGCCAGTGGTGGGGGAAGACAGACGAAGAATTCAGTGAATCTTGATCAGGTTGTTTATTGAATATGGCTCTGTTGAAGATTCATTACAAGGCTTCGAGTTTGTTTCTCATTCCTCTATCGTAAAACTGAGTTAGTTTGACTCAAAACACCAAGGTAAAGGATAAAGTTAAACACAACGTTTTCATTCGTACTCACCAAAATAGGTCTTGCGGTTAACGAGGGTATGAAAAATTAACCGAACAATTTTATTGAATATTTCGAAAAACATGGACAAATTACCATAGCGATACTCTTAATCTAATCGGTATTGGCAGCTAGTAGCTTGAATATCATTTAAACCGGCCATGTTTTTATTAATTCCGATGTGTCAGCTGCAGATTAGGAGAACCGCATACTTGCAGATTAACTAAAGTATGTAGGAAGTGTACTTAAGCTGGAAATAAGAAAGAAGTATAAAGTAAACAAAGGGTGAGAGAAGGCTGTCATCTTGCCAGCCTGATCAAAATCATCTACCTTGAGCGAGGACCAAAACTTTGAGTATATGTCTTGATCTGGCCAATGGCCTCATTGACATCCCAGATTCGGCTTCCCCATCGGTCCATGTTAGACTATGTGCAGGCAATTGCGTACATACAGATCTGCTAGATTGTGGGTGTACTTTCCTGTTGTTTTGTGGTTTACAGCACCCATAGAGTGAAGCATGGGGATAAAGTTAATGTAGGGAAGTCGTTCATGTGAAGTGCCATAATGAAACCAAAGGTTAATTATGCGTATGTTTGCTAGAGCACAGCAGAATACTTCTTTTCCACGATATTATGGATTTTGCTACATGTGGTTGCGTTAAATTACTATGAAGTCTTTTTGTGCAGGAGCAACTTCCAGATTTGGATATTGACTCCCTGGACGGTGAAGGAGAGGAAGAAAGTGGAGGTCTTAGGCAGGCTGCTGATACCATGCCAATACCGCAGAATTATGCTACCCCTTCAACAGATGCTTTGATTGCAGCCCGCAGTCAAACCCTCCCCTACACAGCTGCATCTCGCGAGCGCTATGGCAAGCAAACTGTTGTGGGCCTAGATAACTCGGCTGCTCTCTCAAACCGTCCAAGCCGATTCCGAAAGATTCTTTCTCGCCGTAGAACAGGTGGTGGTGGACGTCGAAATCCCTTTAAATCAATTTTCGGTGGTGGTGGTGGAGGCAGTGGTAGTATTGTTGGAGTGGTAACAAATGGGGGTATCAAGACTTCCTCAGAGCTTGAGCAGAATGTTTCCGAGGAGACTAAGCTATACACTACCTCTTTGCCCCCTAATCTCGCTGCTCTACAACCCCTACCTCTCCCACTGCATTCACATTCCATCTCCCATCTGAACGACTATCGAAAGAAACGTGGTGGGCGAAGGAGACGGTCATCTTCGGTATCTGGTCGAAGTCATCGGCATGGAAGTCGTAGACATCGTCGAAGACGGCGGCGAAGGAATAATACTAATGGTGGTGATATTATGGAAGGTGCGGTGGGTCAGCAAGTAAAGATAGCCTTCTATGAGACAAGCCTTATGCTACAACAACCCCTGCCAATGCCCAAAGACGGAAGTGTATACTACGCACCAATGAGGGATTGGTTTACGGAGCCTTTTGTGACTAATGGATCTCTGGTTTACAGTGGGATGTGGTCACCTACTGGAGCTAGATCACCGCTTGTTTTACTCCTGGTTGGAGAAGTCCTAAAATCGCACAATAAAAATCGAGTGGCCTGGAGGAAACATATGCCACTTCTCGTACTTTGTGTATTCCTTGGTGAGTTAATTCAGCCTTTGCTGACTTGCTGTTCATAAACTTTATGTAGTTGTAGATTTGTTTTCCCTTTTACCAGATAGTATGTCCCATCTTATAGCGACCTGTCTAGTTGTCAGCACATAATGCTTGTGCTAGACACTTTCCGTTTGTTTAAACGGTCGTTGTTGGCTGTCTATTACATCTTTGACTTTAGAGGTTATGGATTTGATGCCTATCTGAATGCTAATAAGGAGTTTCTCAGGAGAAGGACTCCACTGTGTCGCCTCTCTTCCGAAGATGACTGTTCGAAAGCGCTTTCCAAAACAGGCTTGAAAGTTATTTCAGAGTTATCTGTGTTTTGTTATGGGAAGCATCTCAAAATAAACTATGAATGGTGGAGGGGGGAGGAGTCGATTAGAAGTCAGAGCATTATTTATTGCATTAAAACAGTGTGGTTGGCTAATCAAATCATAAGATGAGCACCGACTCAGCAAATATGCACGTTGACCACTGCGTCATTAGCCATTAGGTACCTTAACAAATTCTGTATTTATATCATGCTTAACAGCATGTCTAGTTGATTTTGCGCTGTTATTTCTTATTTATTAGGATTGGATCACTGTCGTCCGTTGGTCCGAGAGGAAAGCAAGCAGTTATTGGTGAATATGCTTCGCGTAATTTGCCCGCGGATTGACCTCCTTCAAATGCTCTCTCTTCAATTGGAGATTGACTCGCAATGGATTGCCCGAGCTGTTGCTGGGTTTTCTACTCATGTACCTCAACTGTTTCTTACATTGGATGATGGACCTTCTGTGGTAAGAAATCGATGTGGTTTTTAAGAATGTCTTCTAAGCACAGCTTATACGTTCTGTTATGGACTTGCAATTTAAAACATACGGAAGAAGAACTATTCTGTTTTAACTAATTTGTCAAGGTTATTCGTATGCGTTCCTTTTCATAAGGTCCTCAAAGATAGATTTGCGTCTCTTCAATAACACTGTATCGGAGAGATGACAGTATTGTAACGTATTGGAAACTACGCGTAAATATCCAGGAAGCTCCAAGAGAGAGCATGTCTTTGTTAGATCATACGTTACTATAGCGTATTGTTAAAATCTTTTAAATTGACATGGGAGAAATGCTTGGCAGAGGGGGGGGAGCCAATCTTAGTCAAGTCACCGTGTCTCAAAATAAGTTTATTATGGTCGGACAATTAGGGCTCACATCTACCACTTTAAATAAGACTTGATGAATCTAAAAATTAAATATTTTAGGTTGTTGGATTTCATAATTTTTTGCCCAAAAATCGCATAGAAATCGTTCTACAAACATTCTCATTCAATTAACAACATACCATTTCAAAGTTAGTGTTTTGTCGGAAGTGGGGTCTAAATACGGATTTATTGTAAAATATCTTAGAGACAAGGCAACATAGAATTAAAGGGCACAACGATCTTTAATAGTATTACAGTTAGATACCTATGCATTGAAGGGTGCAAGTGTGGCAGGAAACAACCGTCTTGCCACAATGGCTACTTCCATCTAAAAATGATAGTATTGTGGCTGAATATATCCTATTTCCAAGCTTCTCAGTGGCCGACTCTGCATCCGTGTTGGTCCGTTCTGATTGGCGAGGTTACTAGTTTGGCTCGCTTCCAATTTCTTAGTAACAACATACTTGGTGGCTCATATAATAAGTCCCTTAAAGCTGGACTTCAGTGCTTGAGAAGTGCTAGTTTATTTAGCTGATTTTATTAAGCCATGGAGAAACATCCATTCTGAAGACCTCCATTACTACGATATCAAGCCTAATAAATTTCTTTTAATTTGTAAAAAATCATTTTTCTCTTCGTTTTAGATGTTGAGATCTCTGCAAGTAACTGCACAGTTTTCGTTTTTCGGTTTTAAAGTTTGTTTTTTTTTATCCGTTTCCTATTTTCGTGCGAAAAAATATTGTTTGTGATAGATCTCTAAGACATGGTTACTGGAATTTGCGAGTGTTTCCCCATGTCTTCATCCATGTTTACATTTTTACCTGAGCTCGCCACGGAAAATAGATTCTTCCTCTAAGTCGGAGGGAAACATAAATGGTGGCAGAATGTTTATATTATCAGAGAACAGAGTCTTCGTTAGTATAATGACTAGAAAAGAGAAAGCTGTGGTTTAATATGAGAGTGCAGTTCAATTAGCAGGAATTAGATAATGGGGAACAATCGATGCGCTGATTAAATGCCTAGAGATGGGTCATACACAGAACGTTTCTAAGACGGTAGAAAATTGAGTTAAATCGATAAACAACCGCGGGTATGTTCCTAAATCATTACACTAGAGACTGATATTCGTTGCTTTTCACCCTGCTTTCCATTGTGATCTGATGTTTTGTTAAAGTGTCCTTTCGACAGGTTTGGGGATTTGTTAACTGTTAACTAAAAGAGAATCCAAATACAGCCGTATTTTCTTATCTTTTTTTCTCCTAGCCAAAGTTCTCTCTGCCTGTACCAACAGACACAGCTTTGTCGGAGGTTTCCTCCTGTCCGACCTGGGCGGCTGCATCTTACAGTGCCTCTCCAAATAACGCACAGTCTCTGTTTTCCACCACGGGTCTTTTGAATCTTGTTCCAACTTCCACTGGTGGTGGTACTGGGAGTGGTTTCTCACCAATGACTGATGGTCCCTCAAGTCTTGTGGTACCACATCCTCTACGGCCTTCCCTTCAACAACCTATTCCTGCTCGTCCCAATTACATCTTTGGTTCAACCTACAGTTTGATGAGTACTGCTACACTTATCCCTTCAGCAGCAATCTCTTCGGGTGAAGCGGAACCTACTAATCGACGATCGATAATTACCTCTGATTCTATATCCCCATCGCAAATTCCTCCACATCCTCCTTCCACAGCTCTTCATCCAATCTCCCAGGTCCAAGCATCTAAAACTCCTAAAGATGACTGCGAATCACGTCACCTTCATGCTGCTGCAGAACTCATTAATCAAATGCTAGTCGAAGTGAACGACCGTTCAATATGGACTTGGGAGGATATAACCTCCTCGCGATTCCAACAGGCTACTCTCCTTACTCTGCGTTCACGAAAAACCTCTATTCTTCTCCTCCGATCGGCGAGATTCTTGGATAAGTTTGTGAAGTGCGTTGCTGGAGCATTTGCTGAGGCAGAAGTTGGTGGAAAATGTACAGAAGCTATTGAATGTCTGCAATGTCATCATGGGCCGCCCCATCATCATTGTGAGCTTGAATCAGAGGAGAACTGTCAACAACAAGCAGCCTGTACTGTCACGCGATTTGCTCAAGCGGCGTTCAATATGGGTATCACTTGTCCGAATCGGCACTATGCCTCTAGATCCTTGCAGATTTACCGGGCTCTTGGGGCTCAGGTGGATGAAAAAGCTCTTTCGGAAGTGCTTGTTAGACTGATGGAATCCGTCTCAGACACGAATGATGAGGTTCAGGGCTATATGGTCGAGCTGCTTCTTACTCTCGAGGCTGCTGTGGAACATATTCAACTTCGTGGAACGATTCTTTCCGGAGGTGAGATGTTTGTATTTTCCCTTCTAAAATAATGGCAGAATATAAATTTGCTATTTTTAGGAAGATGTTTTAGGTCGACGCTCAGAAATTAGTTGTTTTACGAATAATTTCCCATTGTATTTTCAGTGTCCTTTTTCAGTACGATATTTGGCTACTCCATTATATAATATCAACTAAGTTATAGTCTTCTTTAATCTAAATTAGTTTAGAAACAAAGATTTCATCACGGCACAGTATTAGAATTCTCCATTGCTAGAGCTCCCTCACTTTTTAACTACTAACCGTAAAACCTGGGATATTTCGACAACTAACCGTCTCGTGTCGTTAAATTGTCAGCCACATTTTACTCCGATGCCGAAAGATTGAGAAGTGCCCGAATACGTCTGTTCAAGTAAATTACAACAGGGGGTTGTGCTTTCGGGGTTTGTTTCACATAATTGTAACAGACAAACCGAGGAAATTTTCTTGGACATACTTTCTACCCCATATTTAAGATAGGACACAAAAATTTTATCAGTTCGAGAAACCGCTGCAAATATGATGGATGACACTTCATTACCAAGTTTCTCCTTGTTTATTCCAGTGTATGCGTTACGCAGTAGGGACTCCAGCTAGGTAGCAAATGAAAAGCTAGTTATGCACTCCCGTTTGTGGCTTCAAACATAGAGAAGGCTGATTAATTAATTATTTCAATCTAAGGAGTGTGTTTTGCATCGGTTTTGCAAAATTCAAGCGTTAGGTTGGTTTGTTCTCAGGGTTATTGGTTCAACTTCATTCGACATTCACTTGAGACAATTCGGTTGTTAGGATAACGTAGGGAATGTACCTTGAAAGATCAAGAAAGTCTCAGCAACATTTGATCCTAAAATTAGATTTGTCTTACGAGAATTATTCCAGTGTTAGTCAGTGAACCTTAAGCAATTGAACAAATCTCAAACCTAGGAGAAGACTACAATTATATCAGGACATCGGGATATATTCATATAGTAACTCTTGCACCACTATGTGCAGATGTCTAGACAAGGCTATTTTTATTCGGGTCAGCCCAAACGGAAATAATTTATCATTCATGTTCAGACTTCGAGGTTGATACTGCAGCAGATCACTACAAGCGTTTGCCCTTATTTGCCACGTCTCGATTTTCATATGTGCTGGATTTGAATTACCCAGTCTTGGGTGGGGAATTTTCTTGTTCAGAGAGTTTGCTTCTTAATTATCATTTCCATTCCGCCCTGTTTATTAAATGTCATCTGTCCACTAATGGTTTGAATGGCTGTAAACTTATCGCTATAAATATGTAACAATGCGATATTCTCTACTAGTATTATCACTTTATTGCCAAAATTAGAATCATTATTAAGATTAACAATTAGATAACTTTTTATTACCAAAGATTGAACGGCCAGGTGTTTAGTAAGAGGTTGAAGATTTACTGAATACCACTGTATATCGAACAAGGGAGAATGAGAAGCGAAGGAGAAAGCAAACCTGATGTTAGCAATTAGTGCATGAAAACAAGATAATGTGATACAAGCTGTTGAAGTGACTCATATTGGTGATAAGTCTAGACTCCCTGGATAGATGTAGAATGTCTAGGCTTTCGATGTACTCACCACTTTTATCCCCTCAATATGACTTTAGCAGTGTGAAACTGACTGTGAGATGACACTAGCCATAATACATCTAATGACCTTTTCAGGAGGTAATCGAAGTTGCACTCTGGCCAGATCTTCCGCTCTGGAATCACCGATAGTTATCTCTAAACCTCCACAAACTCCTCCAGTTCATGAGCGTAAACACTCGCGCAGAGGATCCTCTTCTTCTCTTTCCAGCCTTCTGATCCTTCCAAACGGTAGTGGAGGAACGGTGATAGGAAATGTTGGAGTTTGTGGTGTAGGTCCACAAGCTTCCCTCCCTCCCATAAAACGTCCGCTTATGCCACCACATGCTGAAGCTGTTGGCGAAGAGAATGAGGCTTCGGCGTCAACTGCGGCGATCAGTACTGTCATTGGACTGATGAAAACGACTGCGAGTAAAGATACTATGCCACCTCTGCCACCTAATGTTATTAATAAACCCTCGAAATTGACATCATTTATAAGCCTGCCTGCGGAAACTTCACCAGAGGTTAAACCGATTTCTACTAACGGATGTGAAATTAAGTGAGTAATTAGATCCATTTTGTATGAGAGAACTAGAATAAAATTAGATCTCCTGACATTCATTCTCCAATATCAACTCAGTGCTTGGAGAGGTTGAACATTTGGTAATTGTAAAGTTTTGGGACTACTCACAAAGACCTGTAAGATCTGGATACATCTTAACTTGATCCCATCACCTAGTACTATGTGAAATTACAATTTTCCGAGTAGACAAAGGGGATGCAATTGACGACAGGAAGAAGCTAGTCATATTTATGTCGCCATGTCTGAAAGAGCCCCTATCATAAATATCACACTATGCTATGAAGCCTTGGGATAACACAAATGATCAATATCTGTAGTCAACGTACACGTCGGCCAAGTCTGAGGTCTGGAGATCGATGGTCTTTAGAGGACATCATATACTGTGGATGATGAATCGCAGATTAATTCTAGTCAACAAGAGGAATTTAAAGTACGAATTTCTCATCGGAATGGGTCCTAGTTACCTTCACACTTCCCAAGTCAATTTTTGTAAACATTTTCATTCAATTTATTAACATAAAGGTGAGATTAATACAAGTGATATTAGTACGCCATACCGTAATATATCAGAGCTGAATTTATTAGAAATTTAACCTCTTCACATTAAAACCTCCCCTATTCATATTAGTTGTTTAAGACCGCGAAGCACAAGTTTTTTATTATACTTTCATACTTCGTATCTTTAAGATCGGATTCAAATAACGCAGTTGAAGATACCTCAATGATCGGTACCTGTCGTTTGACGGCTGAAGAGCAGGCTGATCTTGTATCGGGTATATTCTGGATCGGTGTCTGTCTCCTAGACTCTGATTATGAATACGAGTATCTGGCTGGAATTCGAATACTCTCTCGCCTCCTTCCTTGTGTTTGTTCACCATCCCAGCCGTCAATTCCTAAAGGCCTTCCAGATCTCCATGAACATATCATGAAATTGCATCATCGACTCAAGTGGACAACTGGAAGCTCTGAGGAGTCTGATTTCCCTGGGCTTCTTGCTCTCTTGCTGAAGGGATGCTTTTCGTCAACTCTGATTGATGCCTCATGCCGTTTGCTTGTCAGTCTCATCCCATTCGTGAAGTCTCCAGTTGTAGATCCTTTTGCCGAAGCTCGACAAAATCGACGAGGTCCTGGAATTAGTGGAACTGTGGCTCGTTCATTCGGAACTTCCGCTTCAAGTGGTTCAAACTATCCTGGTCCCCTTCCAAGCTTAATAATTACCCTTCTGCCCCTTCTTTTGACCGCTTGGGATGAGGATCCTGAAAGTACACTTTCTTCCACCACACCAGAAATCACGGATGCATGTGAAATGTGCGCTGAGAGTACTCCAGGAATTCCACTTCCGACTCCTGCGCTATCCCTGAATTCACCACCTCCTCCTCTCGGTTCATGGGTTCATCGATTTGTTGTACAATCGGAGAGCTCAGTACCATCACCTTCAAGTGGTTATCTCTCCCTTGTCACCTTGACAATAATCTCTGGAGCTGCCGCTAAAAAGTCTCCCCAAGTGAAACCATGTAATCCTCTATGTATTCAGGTGGGTCCCTGAAGTATCCATTCAGGTAGTATCGCCCTTCAGATTTATAATGACTTTTACATCCTCTTTCAAAGGCTGCGGAGAATCTTGCTGAGTTGGCTGTGCAGTGCGATGCTTATCGATTCAATAATCTGGCGGTTGTATTGCGTCTTTATGCTAGTGGAGGCTTCTCAAAAGATGTCAACCAGTGGGCTAAATGTGTGACGCGTTATCTCATGGATGGATGTGCTAATCTAGGACCGAAACTTCTGTCCTATCTGACTGCGGTAATTAATTTTATTAGCTAATAGTTGTAGCCTTAGTTTACAAAGAAATAGTTAGCACTTAGATAATATGAACAAAAAAGAGGTCAATGTTCTCGAGTGGCTCACCCTTCCACCATTTTAATTAATTTTTTTACGCTTATAGAATCCACTATCTTAACTTTTTGACCCATCAATTGCATATTTAGATGGTCAGTCTTTTTAGGAATTATTTGTCCAATTGATCGAATAAATATCAGTGAATGTCCATATTATAAAATAGGAGTTAGACATGGAGCTTTATAGCTTTCAACATTACATTTACAAGAAAGTCAAGGATAAAGATCTCAGCTCTTAACTAATGGAGATCTCTTACAATGTTGAGTTAGAATTGGTGTCTCTTTGCCCATTAGACTTTCGGGATGATAAGTAATTAAGTTTCGGTTGGAGATTTGTCCTCAGGTCCCCTTCTTCTATATTCAAAATTTAAGGTGTACAAGGGGGATACGAGTTTCCCCATTAGTATAATGTGTAATAACCCCATAAATAATGGGTTTTTGTATACCTTGAATTGAATTGAAATGATAGGTTAAAAAATATGATTTCAGCCTTTGAATATTACCCCCTACTTGTGATTGAACTCTACCTTGACTGAAAAGTCGGAAGAGGTGTGCGAGAGAATACACAAATTAAATCTTTGTGACTTTGTGACTGATGTCTTTGCTGGCGAAGATGGCAAAAAACCTGCGTCCTGACCTACACTGTGGACAACGCCAGGGTGGGGAAATGCAAATGAGACGTTAGTTACACCAATCGGCTTTGACCTCTTGCTAAAGAAGCTAGCGGCCATTAAATACGACTTAAATTTCTATTTAAACGATACCAAATCTAGATTATGGTATTGAAGCATTCCCCTTAAATGTTTCTTGAAATTAGTTTTCGAACAATGTGTTGATTTAAATTGCTTTTATATGAAATTATCTTTTTTGAGTTTATTTAAACTGAATACAATCGCTGCATTTCACCACCCAAGTGGCGATATCGCTGTTCAACGCAGTTTCAGCTGTCGGCTCTTGCGCTCTTTCTCCCTCTTTCACCCTGTTTTTCGTCTTATTTTCGTTATCATTCTCTCACTCACTCCATCTCTCTCAATTCTTTATAGTTTCTGTTTAATAAATTCTGGGTTACTCTTGACTCTAAATTCTTAAGCTCTGGAAACTAGTTATCCGTTGTTATCAGTTAGCTTAACTGTTATCTGCAACAGTATAAAATGCTTTTTACTCAAACCCTCTAGGTAGCGATTTTAAATTGGCAAATCATAAGAGAAAGGGTGAGATACGAATCCTGGTAATGACGAATGACTAACAAAAGTGGGAATGAACTGTCGCATTAGTTGTTGAATAAGTTGGAAAGGTTAACTAACGACCTCTAGAATCGTGGATTCGACTAATGTTTAGGGTTAAAAGAAAATGATGAGTAGGGTTGTCTGTAAATGTGATGAACGCTAGCAGTTACAAATTCTCATTTCTGAGCTCACTAATTGTTTGCTCTTTTGTAGTTTTTAACTCTGGGTCCACCGTGTGCTCAACTGCCCTTGTTGCACTTCGCCTATTGGTTTTTCCAAGCCGTGGAGTTAAACCAGTCGGATATGAACACTCGAATTCGATCCTTTATTACCTCTACCTCGGAACGGTTTGTCAATGTAATTTGTTGTTTTATTTATTTTCTGCTAAATTCGTATTGAAATTGTAAGGTATCGATAAGCTAGAGTTGGACTACGATTTCATCCAACTCTTTGATTTCCCATTTTTAATGCTATTTCATCTATTGCAGAGGAACATTTTACTAAAGCCGAAGCCGAAGTAAAATGTATAATTTTTTAATTTTAGAAAACCCTCTAGCACAAGTAAGAGTCTATTAAAGAGTATAAAAGTAAGAAAGATCGAGTAGAAGTAATGAATAAAATCCGGGCTTAAAAAGAGTTGCGTCAATAGAAATCTGGAATCATTTTAACTCCAAAACCGCAGTCTAATACTCCAACTTTTGAATTTTAGGACTTAACTCTCAGGTTCCTAGGTAATGTTAGGTTAAGTCATATCATCTCAATAAAACCAGTGGATAATAAAAAATTCACCAGAGTTCACTGTAGATAATTATAATTATGAAACGGAGCAAAACAAACAGAGAATTTTTTCGTAACCACAACCCCTTTACGGTTTGCAATTTGCAATCGGCCGAATCCTAATTGATTTAAAGCAAGATGAGTGATACAAATTCAGAACAAAGAATATCAAACCTGCTCATGAGAAAATCGCTGTACACCGATCTTGTAGATGCTTACAGATTTCCCTATTGTGTTTAATTAAGAGATCTATTCCTTACATCTGTCTAGTTACGACAGGAAAGATAGTATAACCTGAGCCACTCCAATTTTGGCTACAGCCTTCTGAAATATGTAATACAGAAAATTACTTTATTTTGTCATTTTAAGAAAAAAGCATTTTCCCTCTTTTAGACTCCATTGTGGCCTGAAGTGACGCTCCTTTACCAAGTGATAGTTGCACGATCTGCGACACTGACAGCTGCTCCAAGTAACCCCGCAGGAGTCTTCAGTCTACCAGGTTTGGATCCATCGGGTAGTGGACGGGTGCTGGATAGTCTTGCTGCAGCAGCCGCGGCCGCTGTCCCGTTGCCCGAAGCAGAACCCCAGAGAATAGCTCTCGCCGGTCGTGTTTTGGATTTTGATACATCGATACTAGCCTCCACGCCACTGATAGCTGGTGGAAAGGGTCAAGCGTCGTCAAATCTTAGTTCTAATAATCCTGCTGCTGCCAGTTCTGGTGTGGGTGTTGTAGGCTGTCAATATCGATCACCCACTCGGATGGCACATCTCGTTGAGGGGTGTAATGTACCTGGAGGGGGTTTCGCTTATGCACCATTCTTCTTCCGATTGGGCGCTTGGAAAACACCATGGAATCGACAGGTTTGCTTCTAATATATATGCATATATATCTATATATATGTAATGTTGAATGGTTGTACGAGAATGTACCTGGGAAATCATTCCGATTTAGAATATATTCGCATTAGTGCGTACTCATGATGAGATTTAAAAAGGTGTTTTCCAGCGCCTTTGAGTAGAGGTACAGCATCATGAAGTTTTTCTGGAGAGAAACTTGAATTATACCACTTTATTATTAGCTAAACTTAACCGGTGCGGTTAATCATTCCACCCACTGAGTTTGCATCAGTAGGCATCAAATCCGTGACCTCCGGCTTAGCAGATGAGTGCATTAGCCATTACGCCATTGGTGCACATCCGAAGAGACTTGCGGTTTTTTTTATACTACCAAACGAATTTAATTTGATTTACGAAAATGCAGATTAGAGTTAGATCTCATTCTTGAAATACTCTCATGCGGCTCACTTGTATACTATACGGCAATAGTACGTAATGGTCCAGTATATTATAGAAATCTTGAAATTTCACACCTCTCTCTTTATAAAAAATGTAGTATACTGTACAACTGATATTCTTGATATAAAATTAGATCAAGAAGAATTGATATAATTCCTAATATTATTGGAATGGCAATTAATTCGACAGTATTCAAATGGCTTCCTTATTTTTTTTCATCCGTTACGAGAGTTCAATGCATTCCACTACATTATTATTAATGTTATCTGTGGCACAACGAAAATCTTACCAATTTTAATCATGGACAGGAACAAAAACAGCGCAATAAGCAGATAAGAAAGTTGGGCTATCGAAAGTCTTACTTTATTTCAATGTTGGATGAACTAATTTATTCAAGTGCCCACAAAAGTTTCATATTTGGTTCCTATTTTTCTTGAGTAAATCCACGTCTATGATATATAAACTAGTTGAATTGTTAAACTAATTGGTCATACCACCTCGATTCATTTGTTCTTCTTACATACAAAATCAGGTAGATAAGATGAGCAATGATTTTTTAACAGTAGAGCTCATCTCCTTATAATTATGCAGTGGATTATTTCCTCTCCATTTTTAGTCACGCCTCCGGAGCCTATTTACAAACCTCCTAAACTGCTATGGATCTCATTTAGAACACATAACAGCACCTAGAAGTCCTTCGGTGAGTCCCCTTTTATTGTATGATTATTATATACTTATTGTGAGGTGGGAGTAATTAAGAGTTAGCCATTTTCATTTCCAACACTCACTAACAAATATCTCTTCCCCAGAATTCCTCCCGTCAAAAGGTAAGTTTGTTTAGACTGTCTCTTCCTCGCACTTCCCCTTTCTCCATTCTTTCTCTTCCTCCCTCTTTTTATATTCTGTATTGGTTCAGACTTTAAATAATATTTATTTATTTTCTGCCTGTTTGATTAATTTTCTTCCAAACATGACTGCACCATGAAAATCGGAGAGAAATCGGTTTATTTTGACCTCTTGCCATCATACTGATTTTGCATATTATTATCACGATTTTATCCCCACTAACGTTGTTATTGAATTTATTTTCTTTTATTTCGTTGTTATTTTCAACATGGCTGTTGTTATTCGGTCAAATTAAATACCCATAATTATTGGTGATTACGCATTTCTTCAGTATCCTTGCTTATTCTATTCTATGTTGAACTTTTGCAGGAATTCACTCGGAGGAATGAACAGGATTAAGTAATAATCAAGCAATAAATATTCAATAAATATGAAATACCTGACTGCCTACACTTAATTTGTGATGATTTAAAAGTCTGTGGTTTACTCTTAATTACTTGTTTGTTTCCTTCATTCATACTCGATCATATTCATTGAGTTTTAGCATTGATAAGTTGAGTATATCCTCTTGATTTATTGAGCCTAGGTAGCTGAACGGGAACATTACTAGGGGTTCTGGTTATTCTTGATGATACGCTGCTATTATAGATCCCAGTTTGTATAAGGAATATGCTATTTCCAATTTTCGTGAAATGGTATCTAGGCACGAAGAACAGTAAAACAGGATGAGGGTAGGGATCGGATTTAAATGGAGGATAGAACTCTTGGCAACAAAAGTATCCTACTTCGTTTTAAATTCTGGATTCATAGGATTTTCCGCTTTTTAATCAATGGGTATGGTTGGTTATATCTAAATCAAATTTCAAGATTAGACTCATTATATGTTTCTAAGTAATGGTTAGTGTGTCCGGTGTTTGGAGATGATTGAATAGTAGATTTGATTAAGAGGTCGATTATATTTTCTTCGAATATCTGTCTCTTCGGATAGCAAAGAGCATATAGCTGATGTTAGATAATAATGATAGATCTCGCTCAAGAAAAACTCTGTGGGAGTAAAGTGCTGTTAAACAATTATTTTTAATATAGAGTGCTCTAAGGCCTTTGAACGTGAAGCGCATTTCGTTATTCACTGAGTCCGCATACAAAAATCTCTAAGTATTATCATTTAACGTCCCGAAAAACTCCACTCTATCAGAGCATTTGTTTACCATTAACAAGATCTGTAGATTAAATTGATAATGTAAGGTGATGTTAAATCCTAATCCTCATAGACGAGAAGGAAAGGCACGCCCGTTTATCTCAATCTTTGCTGGCTATCTGTCAATAATCTGCGGTAAATAAATCCTCTAGGTCCATTCTTGTACTTTCCTCACAAGACGATTCAAGCATTATTGCAACTTATAACTTAGGATATCCAAGCGGCAACGAAATGGGGTTATTGTCATCCCAGGTTTTCAATTGGCGACTTAATACTGTGAATGCATTCCAATTACCAGTGGGAAGCTCTAATACTGTATACCATCAAACTCCAATCAGGTCCGAACCTATATGATTTGTCATATTAGTTGTTATATTTTTTGTTTAATTGATCTGGGATAAAACTGAGTGAGTAGGTAGATAAGTTTCTTTACAGTGCCTCCTCTTTGAGTACTCTAAATTTTTCGGATCTCCATTTCTGGTTATCGAAGAGTTTAATTCCGAATTAAAGTGGGAGTTGCATTTCCTTCGTTCATCATTCATTATAGATGCAGTGTGTTTCCTCATGTTTATTGTCAATAATCCATGGGCATACCATTTTGTTATTGCCCTTTTCCTGCACAGAGCTTAAAAAAGCTTCTGATTCGGTTTTTTTCATTTCAAGTAAATCCATATTTATCATGGTATGTATCTCAACAATAAACTTATTCTTACCTTACACAGAATAATGATGAAAGACAGCAAGTGCAGTTAGAAGGGGGTTTTATTGAAGAAGGGCATTGATTGACAATAAGAGAGATATGGACGGAGTCAATGAGTTATGAACCTGTCACAGTGACATGAGTGTGATGTTAGTCGAATCAGACTGCTTTCGTGATTGATAATGTCAAGTTAAACTGACTTTAAGTTATGGAAGGAAATACGTAAGGGATAGCTTAATTATCTAAGAGGCTAAAGGAATCTACCTCAGTTTCTACCCTTCCTCACTCCAGAACAAAATGGATGAGGAAGAGCTTTTATGATTGCAGAAGAAAAACTCGAAGGGATTGAGAGAGATGGAGGCGGTGTATATGAGAGCGGAATATAGCTGTCTGAAGTGGATACTGGTGTGTATGTTCATGGTGGTTTATATAGGGTGACAATGAACAAGTGGATAAGGGTTGATGTTCTCAGCTCAATGCTGGAAATCAGGCCATGACGATTTATTAAATTGACTAGGCGCGGGAGCGTTCGTTGTTTTTTCGAAAACTTTGAGCACAAAGGAGAAAATTTTTATCTAATAGAAGCTTAATTAGAATGAAGATTAGGCGAATTGCTACAAAGTTTTACGAACACAGGGAATCTCAAATGCCGAAATGAAAACAGTGAACTAGAATTATCGCAATTTTAAATCAAATGGTAAAGGAATTCGTGTAGAATTGATTTAAAATTGGAATGAATAAGGACAGTTTAAGCAAGATGTGTTTAAAACCAAAACAAGCTTCACATTTCAATAGTATCATATCCAGAGATAGGCATTGTTTTCTTTGAAATATTAATTTATGATACACATGAGGCTTGATATATTTTCTCTCTCTCCCCCTATCTGCTATATCTTTTTCGATTCACTTGACGATTAGATTTCCCTTGTTGCTGGTTAATTTCTTCCTCCCTTTTCGGTTGTTGTGCGTGTGCGTGTGTGTATTATCCTGGTGCCTCTGTTGTATTCTAGCTGAGTTCATTAAATCCCCCTCCCCCCTTAGAACCATTTACTTGATACTTAGAATTTGCTTTATTAATGTCCTTCTTTTGGGTTCCTTTTTAGGTTATATTTAGTCAATCAACTGAAACCCTGGATCGTCAACTAAGTATGCATTCGAGTAGCGAGACGACCTCAATCAACGATGCTAGCAATCCAGGTTAGTGAAATACCGACTCGTAACTCCTTTTATCTGTTGCTTAATATTCCCTAACATGCTCACTCGTGTTATACAATATAAAGTATTTCTCCACCAACATGATAATGGGTGACCACTTATGTAATCTAGCCTGCTCACCATGGCCACGGTAGCTCATATCAGTAAGCTGAGATGAGAATACTTGTAACTCAACGAAGGCTACTCTCCGTCATTATTTCCTTATTGAGAAAAGTATGTGAAGTATATTTAGCAGGGGATGACTTCATTCCCAGGTACGAGCATGCAGGAACAGCAGCTAGAAAGCCCAGTGCCCGAGTTATAAACTTTGCTCACGAATTTTTAGTCTAGGGCTTCCGAAATTTTAGCTTTCCCTTAGACATAGCTGGATGTTTAAATTAAGCATCTATTCTGTTTAAAGGAAGTAATTGCTTATAGGCATCTTGTTACCCCTCGTCTAATCAGTTTTAGCCAATAAATTTTGGTTAAAACCTTCAACTACACGTGCGCCAAAAGCTGAACTCATGACCTCTTACTTTTTGAATATATACGTTAACCGTTACAAAATCAGCTCACACAGCTAGATATTTTGGAAATAAATTTCATGAGAATCCTAGTTGAGGCTGATTGTCTTGTTGTAATGCTTGAATTCCGTGTATATATTCGATTAGTCTTTATCGCATGCTTTCTTATTATTCCTTAATGAGACTGCGGCAGGATGAAGATTAGATATGGATGGATAGATGGAAAAGCACAGCTGATAAGTAGCAGAAGGCTACAAAGCCATAAGCAGGCGATTGTTGAGGATAGTGCTGGCTCACACGTTGTAGGTAGGAAATAGCTAGAGGTGTAAGAATTGGTTGGTTGGATCAGAAAGAATGAGCCTGGACTACAGAGGCTGCCCATTGGATTGTAGGGCATTATAGGTTTAGCGTTGGCAAAGATAGTCGGAATAGTTTTAAGACACAATGGAACATCTACGTGTGTAATTAAAACAGGGGAGAGTCGTGGTCTGCTGATAACTTAGATCTCTCTTGATGTTTTGAGAGTGTAGCCTGAATAAATATGTATTATAGAATATCTTGCAGACAAGGCAAAGCGGAATGGGAGAGCATATAGATTTATAAGAGTAAAATTGGACCAAAAACATAAAAGAGTAAAGTGGTCTCTTCCGTTTCAAGCAGCATGGGATTGCAGCTGAGTATATCTCAAAAACTAACTTATTATTGGTTCAGTGTGCGCTCATGTTGTTCCGCGTACTGGCAAATGCTCTGATATTGACCGGCGAGGTTGCTAGCTCAACCTACTTTCATTCTTCCTTAGCAAAGTGTTTAAAGGCTTACAATGGATAGAATAATGTGTACGTGACAATAAGGATCTTAGTTATTATCGTCAACTCAACATTACAGATTGAGGTGAGGTAATTAGTAAGCTCCCCCGAAAATGTCAACTCAACGATAAATGATGTTGAATTCATAGAAATTTCGTTTGAAAATAAATTTTAATTGGTTTTACAGCTCCTAACCACTGGAGAAGTAAGTCAATTTCTTCCTATTATCGATTGGTAGTTATCCCAAATTTATTTGCTGACTTGATGATTTTACATATAATCGATTCATTGATGTTCGAAAATTCATTGAATGGGCATTTCATTAGGATTACCTAGTCTGATTTTGGTATTCACGTTGTGAGAAGATACCACTCTGCTATCGTGGGAAAATTTTTTATATGAGCTACGTGTTGTCTACAGGTAAACAACCGCCTCTTCTGGATTAGATGACCAAAATTTGAATTTGAACCGTAATTCCCTGGTACACCAGGAATAATGAAAAGAAAAAGAAATAGAGATTGAGGGAGTAGAAGCGAAGCGTGTCTGCACAGAGCCTCGAATAATTGAGATGTGATGCGCAGAATGAATATGGTTTTGTATTCTTTATTAGTTTGATTGACAATCGTTCGAATGTCATTATATAGTATTTATTAACAAGGGAACATGTGTTTTACCACTTGCAAAGTGGTCATTTGACATTATTAAACAGTTCATCATCTATCTCGGATAGATTACATTATCTGCTATGTTCCTCAGGCCAGTTCTGTCTGCTAGTGTTCTGTTTTTTCTGTTAGTACAGGCATACAAAAGGGGAAAAACGTTTAAACTTCCAAATTAGTTTTTCTGAGGCTTAATTGAGAATAGAATTGACTTTAGTCTTGTCTGTGCTTTCTTCGCTACACAGATGTTACTCATTCAGTGGTGACGATTTCTCGTTTAATCGTATGATACTTGATACTTGAATTGAGGAAACGAATAGTCTATATCAATGCTGCTAACTGATAGCCGAGTTTGACTTCAGAATCACTTAGCTACCAGCTCCATTTGCAGGCAAATGGTATATTTTAAGAGGGAAAAAATGTCCGTTTGGGAGAGAGTAAATTTATATCTTAAAGGGGATTGAGATCAGCCAGTGAATTTAGTTTGGTTGATATAGCAAAATAGTAGAAAATAGACGTTTAATAAGAGATATCGCTGTTCCTTTGATGAGCGAAACGTTCACTAAGATCATGTACTCTGGGTGAAAATCGAAAGTCCATTTTAACTGGACGAAAATTAATTACATGTTCTGCACCAATGAATTATGAATTTTTGTTCTCATTTGTGGCCACCTCAGTTGCTAATCTACCTGTTTTGCCCTTTTTCTTAGATGATGGCAACTTTGATGATACAAGTAGTGCCGAGCGTGCTGCTGTGTTCCACGATTTGGATACCTACTTGGATGCCCAACTGATGAACATTAACTTCCTCGATTTACCGGATCAAAATTGGGTAAGTGGTGTACATACAATTTTCTGCGAAACTCCCAGAGCAGAGTCCAGACATTTCACAACATCACTGGGAGAAAAATTGCATTATATTTCGTGTGGTTTGTCTTTGAAGTAATCCTGTTAGTGAGAGGAGCCCAATCTCCTTATAAGCCTAAAGATCTTCCTAATGTCTAACGGAATTCAACAGTCTTTTCAAAATGAAAAGTCCAAGAACTAAGTAGAATCATATGTATATCGGACAAATGTAAATGAAGAAGAGGAGAAAGGGCAAGGAATAGGAAAAGGAGATAAGGCTTCAATATCTAGAGCGAAATCAGATATGTTATCTAGTTATCCAGTTTTTGTATCTTTTGTGAGTCGTTATTTGGCTCTCGAAATAGCAAACCTATGAGTCATCCTGTGCGCTCTATATATTCTTCTCAAACCCTTGACCTCTTACATGGAGAAGCATCTATATACCAAGATTACTTAATTTATCAAATTTTCGATTCATCAGAACCAATATTGCGAGAACGATACTGAGTCTGTCTAAGCTAGCACTCTTGTAGGTCGTTGTGATCTTCACCTTACAGCAGATTCGAGAGGTAAGATTGTGGCCTGCAAGATTTACTGATGAAAATCAGAAACTACGGAATAGTCGTTCGGTTAGTTATTTTAATACACATTTAAAACAGTTTACCTAGGGTTTACAGCATCTCAGGTCCACGCTATGTCTTATATTGGGTGGTCAAGATTCAGTTGAGTGTAAATCGTCTTCCGCCTTAAGTTCGGTGCTATTCGGAAATGTGACAGCTGGACAGATTATTCGAACTGGGAATATATAAACGAAATAACAGAGATGGATTGAATGTCTAAATATTCTTCGTTTAATTAATGTGGAGATTTTAAAGCTCATCACTTAACAATTTTTTCATAAATAGACGAATTAGGGCATACTTTTCCTCTTGAAAAAAGAGCAGTGGAGTCGTTATATTTTCCCTTTCCTTTTTATAGGAGGATCAATCAAGATGTCCCAGATGGGGAGTACGAGGCCATTCCATCACCTCACATACTGAATTCCACGATGAAGTCGATGATACTAATCAGCAACCCCAACAACAACAACAAGCAAAACACTTCCAAAATCCTGTGGACGATTTTGCCGCCGCCACCACCTCAGGTAATGTTTTGGCCACCATTCCATTCCAGCATGGTGGAGACGATGACCTAATGGCGGATGAGGACTTAGTGGTTAATAATTTTGACGAGGATGGTCTAGACCCGACTGCTACTACTAACGGTGCTGATTTCTTATCCTACTCTGAACCTCGTCACATTCCTCTGCGTCGTCAATCGCAGTTATCTATTCAACTTTCTACTGCATCTTCTGTCAACTCTGCCTCGTTTGCTGCACCACCACCTCCACAGTCGAGATCTTGGCGATCGAGAGATGATAGCTCCCTGAAGTGGCTTCCTGATAATACCACTATCATTCCTCCTATTGAATCCTCTCGATGTTAGTTTTGTGGTTCTCTTCTGGCGCTTTCTTTAAACATCCTATCTCACTCTTCTGTCCTGTGTCGATTAGATTCTAGGAAGCGTACTCTTTCAATGCAACCTCCGATAGTGTGCTCGCGACGACGTCGACAAGATTTAGCCGCACTGGGAGGTTCATTGGATTCTCTTCCCTCTCAACATCAAGCATCCATGTTTAAGCGTAACATCTCAGGCCCACAACAGCAGCAACCAGTCGTCAGGGGATCTACGCAGAAGGTCACAACTCAACGCTCATCTTCCACAGTCTCCTCGGTGTCATCTGCTTCATTCAAGTCCAAAGAGATGCTCCATCAACAGCAGCAGCAACCTCCTGCCAAACCTCCTCGACGTAAACACAGACCGTCGAGACAGAGTCTTGAGCTGACGACCCTTGATGAACCCCCAGCTGTACCCCTGCGGCTCTCTAGTAGTAGTAATGCAATTCTGAAAACACCTGAAGCTTCAAAATCGCCTTTTAACGAACCACCTTTAATGCCTGTGAGTTATTATTAATATCATTATTATTATTAATTTATTCGGAATAGTGTGTCCATCAAATACTGACCGATGGCTAAAATTGGAATTAACCCTGGGAGATGTTCTGTGTTAGTCGAAATTGAGTTATTTATCCTGTCACTATATCGTCTGCTCTGACTTATCCAAGTGTAACCGCAATAAGACAGAGAGATGACTATATCTAAACCACTTTGTATGTGTAATTAATGTCCGTCTTGATACAGAGTAAAGCTGAACGCTACATGAATCATATCATTCGATTCTCTGAGATTAAATACTTACCCTTATTGATCATGTATGTTTTCTTGACAATGATAAGCGATCAAATCAAGACAACGACCACTAAATCTGCTTATTTATGAGGATAGTTTACAGTATGGTATTCTGACAAGTAGATAATAGGGAAAGGCATGGGAAGATTCTGTCCATGGTATTTGGGATTTTTTCTGCTTAGCTACTCTGCTGATTCTTTTTTGAAATATCTTTTAGTGACTCGCTCGAACCTAATGAGGATGATACTCGGACATGTGACGTTTCAGTAACTCTTTTCCTTTTTTAAGGCGTCAAGCAACCGTAAATCTTGTTGATTGTTGTGCCTTAGGAACAGTAATTCCATCGATAATGCTAAAGCATTCACGTCTTTTCTACGGACATTCACATACAACTGCCGGTTTCGCATCACACTGTTTTTACTCGAATTCCCTTGAGATGGGGATCCGCGCTTTAAGAGGCAGAAATTGACATTATTGGTTGCTTTAGCCATAGTAGTCCGGTCAATCCAAAAATCTATCTGTAGTCTTGATTAATTTTCCTTAACCGTAACTTTCTTTTTAGTTCTCCTGGGTATCTAATGCCCAAAAGACGTTTCAAGGCACGAGAGCTGGAGAAACTTTTCGTATCAGTCTCGTATTGAGAGGTTTTCAAATAATGAATTAGATACTTCTTCTTTAGGAAATCTGATAATTTATTTAATCCTTTCATTTGTTTTCAATTTAGACACCCGCTGAGACGGCTTGGATAGCGTGTCAATGTCAGTTGAAGATGCTTCAACAGACTTCCTCATCATCAGTAGGGGTCAATAAAGATGAAATGACAAGTGGTCAGCGAGACAGATTGAGACTTCTGCTGGCGAGCTTGCGTAGCGTCTTCGCAGGAATGCTTCGACGAACCACGGAGGGAGCTGTAGAAATGGCCAACTCAGCCTTCTCACGATGTCCTCCAAGCAGTGACCTCGATCCGGAAATCCGAATATCGCATCTAGGTAAGGTCGATGGTGATTCATTCTGGCTGGTATACATATTTTTGATCGTTGGTCACTCAGTAACAAATCGATCACTTTTAAATATTCTAATGGTTTATTTGGCTCCAATGGACTCGTTCAAACTGCTTTCTCAATTTTTGTTCGTAAAGTTGTTGTTGTTCCTAGATTGTCAGCTTTAAGATTTGGTTGCTTCTGCTAGTCCTACTCTTTATCTTGGACTTAGTGATCGCTTCAATTAAGGCAGTTAAACCAGGTGGTAAGATTAACGGGCTGATTTACTGGGGTATCGGTCAAGCCATCTCGTATGAATACTTAATGGGGAAATGAATGTAGAAACGACCCTGGCGTTATTCGCAATATCACAAAGAGACTAGTAGCTATTAAAGTCACTTCCCTAGCAGCAACCGTTTTTTCTTTGAGTAAGAAAGAAGTCTAACGCTTTTACGTCCAAGGTACCTCAATTGCAGTCTATTTCAATACGCAGCGTTAGTGAAAGGGAAAAAGAGACTAAAGATTTGTGGAAGAGCATAGTAACTCGTTACTATCTAGAGGAGACTAGCTGAGCCATCATCCTTCTAACATCTTTCGATCCTCATCATACATCAGGATGGAGAAATGATTTTTGAAGAGCTTTGCTGAGAGCAAAAACAAAGCTCAAAAGGGGGGTGGAGGGATTGATGAGGCGATAGAGTCATGTATGAATACGAAGAGGCAGGCTGAATATGTATATGTGCAGGGCTGTTCATATAAGGTAATTTGTTTGGTGACACAAGAAAGAGGATATAGGTTGTAATTGATAACAATGTGGGAAATCAGGCCTTAGAGATTGGTCGAGTATACGCTTCTATATGACCACAACAGATTAACGACAGATAAGACGAGAAATCATATATTCAGCGATGAATTCTATAAGGGAAAAGTCGAAATAAACGAAATACTGTAATAACTCTGGATTAATGGGAAAAAGGCGAGCCACAACAGACTCTTTACTAAGGAGGCTTCGTATCCAGTTGAAGACGGGCTTGCAAACAAAGAGTAAAGTATGAATGATGCATAATGACTAGAGACACAACCTAAAAAGAAGTCAAAGCTTGTGAAAAGCGATAAAGTTTAGCCGAGTATATCAAAAGGCTTCAAAGTCGATAAGAATAGGATAGGGTGAATAATTGAAAAGAGACTGAGAGCCCCAACAGGCCATGCTAACCATTGCGCAACATATTTATTTACTTACACTTTTAAAACTATGTTCAACTATACCAGTTTCTACTTCATAATAATTTCTTTGCTTTTCGGGTATCGATCACTTGAATTCACTTGTCGATTTGCACTCGCACCTGCAAATGTAGGGCATTGTCCCCCCCTCCCCCCTCTTCCATACTTCCGGTTCGTAACATTGGATCACCGCTGTGCAAATGCGCTTTAACATCACGTTTCATATAACCGTTTGGTGAAATTCGGCAAAGCGCAGTTAGAGGTCACACTCAATGAACTGAATAGGTAATTAAGTGAGGCTAATAAGGGCGTGGGGTAGCAGAATTCGATTTCCTTACCAGGGAAGTTTCCTGATACCACCACTCCACCCATGATGAACTTTTAAAAATACATTCCTGAATGGGTTTGAGAGTTAATAAACACAATAATTGTTTAAATTTTGTTGAGCGGAATAATTATGTCAGTAAAAGATTAATTTACGAATAATACGTATACATTTTTTAAATGCAAATACACTAATTATTATAAGTGAAATCTTGTTTTTATTTATATTGGACAAAAATATTGACCTGTGTTTTAT
Source organism: Hymenolepis diminuta (assembly GCA_900708905.1). Classification (NCBI taxonomy): domain Eukaryota; kingdom Metazoa; phylum Platyhelminthes; class Cestoda; order Cyclophyllidea; family Hymenolepididae; genus Hymenolepis; species Hymenolepis diminuta. The sequence continues at coordinate 1,114,571 of CAADRB010000020.1, forward strand.
TTTTTCTTTTACCTTTAGTCAAAATCGCAGAAATTATACACGATTTCCTTCCTTCACTGTTCTTTGATCTCCACCCTAATAGTGTACGAGTTGGATTTGTAATTTTTTATTTCAAAATTTCAATATTACTTTTTAATTATGCTCTTTTCGAACTAATTTGTGCACGTTGTTTCTTCTTTTATTAAGATTCATTGCCTTGATGACCAAACGATGAATCATTGCCTCCAACTCGGTTCAATGTATGAGGAGTGGGACGAGTCTATTAGACGTCTTTCGGTGGTCAGTGTGTCCCCTTACTACTTAGTTCATTTATAAATAGCATATCTGAAGGCGTGACTCTTTGTTCCATTTGTAGACATGCGCTCCTGTAGATGCACCAGATTGGAAGCAGGTTTGTTTTTCGATAAGTTGTATTCATAGAAAAGGCTGAATTTTGCCCTTAAATTAGGTTATTCATATTTAAGTTTATTTTACAAGAAGGCTCTTTGCGTAGATTACATTGTTATATTACTATTCATTATTCTTCCATCACATTTTTTGTTTAAATTT
>CAADRB010000020.1:1115161-1280634 GCA_900708905.1 Hymenolepis diminuta
CCCCGTCGTAAATTGAGTTAGATTTATATATTGTAATTTTTCTCTTGCAGCATGAGCGTATATGTCGAGATCTCCAGACTGTGTTGCAGCGTCTAGTCAACTTCTTTTCGTGGTCGGCTGATATCCTCTATAAAGTTAAAAACAGTCTCCTTCTTAAAGGAATAACCGATTTCTCTCATAATCTCATTGAACCTCTTTTCAATCAAATGCGTCCGTATCTCCTTTCCTCACCGTCCAAATCCCATTCGGTAGGCCCCAAATAACTGTCGATTAGCTGCTAATACATATAATAATTGAGATAGTATAACTCCTTCCGAGAAATTAGATCACACTAATTTGATATTTGTAACGCGTACCACGAAAGACCCGGATACAACTAACCTTAGTATATCCGGTTAAATTACAGTCCTATGGAGGGGCAAGTATGGGATCAATAAAGACTTCAATAGGGGTTAGAATTTCAGCCTGGTCCAGAATCTAGGTGTCTGCGCATCCAAATGTTCATTAATAAATAACCCTATTGGTCGAAACTAACAAACAGAGTTAGTGGAATGCATCCTGACTCAGTCCAAAATGAACACTAGAAGTCAATTTTCTTTGATTCCCTCAAGTCTTGATTAATTTATCCTTTTCATATCTCATCAAATTCATTCAACCTGGTTTTCATTGTATTCTTGAGTGGAATTTTAATGTTAACTGAGGTTTTGTCTTTTGGAGTTTTGAAACGTTTCATCAGGTTTCTTCAAAAGCGTCGATTCGCTGCGTATAGTACAATTTTTTGTCTGTTATTTCAAGGCACTGATTTTGAATTTTTACTATCTACAAGTCCATATCCCAGCCAAGGTGAAGAAAAGCACAAGTTCTCGTTGGTATGACGAAAGTTTGTTATTGTAATTCAACTCGAACTATGCCTAATGTGGCGTAATTCATCATGATTCATACAACGGATAAGCGTTATTTTCAATAATAACGGGAAGAAAATGTTGAATAAACATTAATTTCGACAAAAGAAAATAGTTGAAAATTATTCACAATTATATTTTTTTCTTGACAGCAATCTCGCCATGTTTTTTAATAGTGTATCTTCTCGTATTATTTATTAGGGCTTTGGATTTGTTAACTTGAGCTGTATGTTACAATAAGAATAGTGTATTTTGCCTTAAATCTAGGACACAGAATACGTCCTGGAAACTACCATTTGGTTATGAGTCAAAACTGGGCTGAACGAATCACCATCACAGAGCCCCCCCTTTTATTTTAATTGAATAGACGTATTCAGTTACCCTCAAGTCTTTTGACTTAGGGTATAATGGACTTGCAATTTAGTGGCATGGGGTGGTTGGTTGTGCAACTATCCCGGTTTTACGGTTAGTAATCTAATACTAACAACATTCTCGAAGCAGTAGAAAGGTCTAATTTTATGCCGCTACAAACTGACGTTATTGAAAAATGAATTAACGAAATTCCTAATTAATCCCGTCTTCTTATTTTAAGCCGCAACTGCATTCTCCTCCATTTAAAGTTGACCGTTTTCTTACTAGTGACAACATGGTACGACATTTGATCCAAATTTATTAGACATATCATATTTCTCCACTGTTATATAATACCTTGTCCAACGAGCCTCTGAGTTGCTTTTTCTCGATACTTACAAATGGGTCATAATTCCAAACCCGCTGTAGATATAATTCTCCCTGATTTAATCTTAAGCAAAAAGTGATATCGCAGATCACTTCGATAAAAAACTCATTTCTTATGCCCTATTAACCAGTCTGGTTGACCTTTAATGTAGTGGGAACTACGTAGAAAGACCCCGAAGATCCCAGAAAAAACACGCCTTGACTAGATCACATCTTAGTAAATTATGCCGGTTACCACAATTGTGAAAAAACAAGATACACTTGATGATAGAGGAGGTCAATCATACTCAATGGGTTTTATCATTTTTTGAGAATGAAAATTTATCTAGCTTACAATTATTTGGAACCTCTGGCAAAAGGGTTGAAAGAGTTTATAATACCTGTGTATCCTGATTCATAAGTGCTCTCAATCTCGCTTTGTCGCACACTTTCTAACGCACACCTAATTGTTATCACGAAATTGAACAATCTCTTTAAATGTGCTTGATTTTTCCTTTTATCATAAGACCATTTTCACGCACCCAATTCAGATGTTTAACCGACTCTTATTCTTACTTCTCTCGCACTCTCTTTATCTTTTCATGCAACAATGTCAGTCTTAACCTTCGGTCTTGGGATTTATGAAAGATTGGCGCTTCTTTTTGCTCTCTAAGACCAGTAGATTTTAAGGGGTTCATCCCAGTTAGATTATAAAAGTAGCTTTAGTAGGGGAAGTGAAACTTTAATTACTGACGAGCAGGAGGGCCGAAATTTGCATTACTGGTCTGGGACAGGAATAATTCTTCTGGAACTCAGTTCTCTCTCACACACACACACACCATCGTACGTGCATCTGCACTTGGGACTGCGCATGTATCGTATGTCATTTAATCAGCCATACCGCTTGTGCTTTTAGTGGTTTTTAGTTACGACCCTTCATTGCTGACTGGAGTACACAGCTACTAGGCTAATAAATTACAAATGAATGCAACTAGAGTACTTTTTATGGCATACGATTAGAACTTGGTTGTCCACAGTAACCAGGACCGGCTATGACCCAGTGTAGATAAATATGAGAAGTCGTTAAAGAGATTGTATAGTGAATTCTTCTACTTTCATAGAAATATAAACTGACACTGGATTACAAAACTGCAAGCCAATACATCCCTTCGCATTTGGGAATCCCTGTAACTCCGGTACACTCCTTTTTAATTGAGCTTTAATTGAGCTTTAATTGAACGGAATGTTTCCAGGTACTCAAATCATGAAGACCTTATGAGCAAAACGGTGAAAAGCCGTCCCTTGGACCATGCAGAAATCGTTAGTTTTTATTCAAGATCTCCAAAACTTTCAATCTGCTTCCCTTTCTTCAGTAAATGGAATATTGAATATTATGCATTCCATGTCCGAATCGTATTCTTCACACAGCCTTTTAAATTAATGGATTTAATGTTAGTACTACTAATAACAATAAACAATCCGCATTGGATGAAATAATCAAGTTTAATAAACTGTCAATCTGGCACAGAGTCATAAGCAATAGCGGGGACTCCATTTTTATCACCATATGGATATACTACTTTTATATATTATAGGAAGTTTTGAGTGGAATTGACAGTTGGAAGGTTCATTGTGGACGACTGCTTATCTCCAAAACACCGGATGATGGTGATGTGAGGACCGCCCTATCAATTTATTCCGAATCTATGAAGTCCAATGCCCCGTAAGTAACTTATTTGCGATTATGGAGCTCATATATTTCTCTCAGTTGACTAAAAAGATAATTGAAAAGATCTCCAAATATATTAGGGCTGATCAACGCGCATTAGATCTCAATTTAAAATAGTGAAAAATTATTTGACTAGCGTGCTACAGTGGGCTTGAGAAATTTCATTATTATGAACATCTACGATATCTGAATTTACGCCTTTTTAGATGAATAAATATAATTACTTCACTACTTTTCATTGCAGTGTAAGATGTGGGCACCAATTTGACAGGTACTTTGACACTTAGTTGTCATTGGCATAATTTAGGCTGACAATATTGCTGTGTGCCTACAGTTGTTCAGATCTTATCAATTGTGAGGGATGAAGGCAGATGTCCTTTAACTCAACAGTGTTTATTAATTTGGAAAATTCTAACGCCTATATGCATGTGGGTTTGGTTATCCAGCGACGAGATTTCGGATATGCACTCCGTACACGGGGTATCATTTCCGTTCAGAGTATAGAAATGTTAGATTGTTCTCCCCTCCCAGTCTATGTAATTTTGCACTTTGTTTTTATCTTCTAGGAATTGTGAAGGGCTCTTTTGACTGGTGATGGCTTAATTCGCATTTTTGCATTTGAATCGCATAGAAATGGTGTTTTTTTACTATAACATGTTGGGTCCTCGTTAAAAATGGGCATGATTACTAACTGGACCATTAAAATATGACATTTCATAAAGAATCTGAGAAGGTATATAAGATGATTGAAAGGCAATTCCCTAGGCATTTTTATATAGTTAAGGACTCGTCAAGTTGTCAGTGCAATCATATTAGGAGAAGCTCTATCGTCGAAGGTGCCAATGTAAGGTGAATAAAATCAACTAAGCCAGTACCCTTTCCAATTGTTCCAATTCACCTACCGCTAGGCATTAATGGCCAAATTGACATTCTATCGGGATTTCTTGTTTTATTCTTTTCAGAATCTCAATGGATGACATAATGGCTATCTTGGAGGCATGTTGTGATCAACTCTGGCTCGAACGAAAATCCGAATCTGGTAAGCGGGTAGCACACACATGTATTTTCTATCTGCTTCTCTTTGAGTCTGTAACCCATCACATCTTTTTTCGCGTTTAGGTTTTGCATTGCTCTTCGCTCGTGGGAGAGTTCCAGGAGTGAACGTTTTTGAGGTGCTAGCAAGTAATCAGTCCATGTCATCACTTGTTTTTCCTACAGACAATCTCCCGGAATTGAATAGTCAGGACGTTCTTCCGCCCTTAGAACTTATTTATAAGCTGCAGAAACTCCTTGAATGTTGAATAAACCTTCTCCGTTCGTCCTCCTCCGATATAAGAGTATTTACTGTTTTGATCCTAAGATTTGATGTGTGAAGTAATTAAATACGAAAAATGTTTGTTATGATGTCTGTGCTTCTCGAAGCATAATTCTCGATTTGTCACAAAATTATTGCAAACTTGTGTAATAATTTGATTAATCGTATGAGCACTTATGTATGTACTATATTGCCTTTCCCACAAGGTAAGGAGGACATGGTGACTAGATAGTGTACTGTAGATTTATTGAAATTGTTATTACCCATAGTAATAAAAAATTTTACTATTATTAATTGCGGGAAACAGCTGACATCGAATGATTGTAAATCTAACAAATGATAACGAGTGGGGATCAAAAGGTTATAGAGAACAACGTCCAGGTAATAAAGATTCTTACTCCATTTGATGTTTGCACTCGAGGTGTACACCATTTACTAGATGGGTATTTGACGTTCCAAAATGCAAATTTCAAGATTCATCCTCTGGATGGCAGCAAATGTTTGCCTGCGATGTTCAGTGCTTACTGACCGGTATTATTTAATCAAGACTTGTCGATTACGTCGCCTTAATATATTATTTCCTCCCATAACACAGACGAGATAGGTAAAAATTTTAATTTAGCAGATTATCATAACACAAACACAGATGGGAAATAGGACCACTGCGGTGTTGTTTTAATTATGTCAAATTATTTATGACAAGTTAAATAATTAGTAAATTGATCTGTAGTTTTATTCACACTGATTGTTGGGAATGGAAAATCGGATCCGATAAGGCCTATGTGCAATCCCGTTAGACATCGATACGTACATGACGGTATCAAATACCACCTAAGTGGGATGTACTTCTGTGACTATTCCAATTAATGTCAGGAAACCCTAATCATATGCTGCATCAAAATTCAAGTTTGAAGCAAAAATATCTAAATTGCAATTTGGGTTAATTTTACTTTAAACTTTCCATTTCGTGAAATTTTTGAGGGTATCCAATTGAAGGTTAACTTTAAATGTAAATGGGTAGAACTGTCGCAGATGCCGGTTTTCAAAGTTGAGATTTGCAATCCTTAACATTTACATTTAACATCTCACATCCAGAATACAGCTCATATTCATCTGTAGAAATTGTGAACCCGAAATGACCAAGACCAAAAGATTGGCTGATGGTGAAATTCCCGTAATTAGAGTTACAGAGCCGTTGGCCAAATATTTTATCTTCTAGTTGATGCTGGTTTACAATATTTTACCCGGCAGAGTTTATCGAGAAGTTATGTGGACAGAATTAGAAAAAAGTGACATCTGTATTTAAGTACAAATATCTCTAATGGGAACGATTCTAATGTAATTACTTCAATAATAATTGTATTTAGTAATATTTAGACAGCCTAAATTGAATTTATGCAAGAATTCGATTTCAGTAATACCACATTGGCCCCCAACTGCTCCCTCCTTTCTGATTCTCGATTCCACTTTTACTGAATTATATCTTTATTGATATTTAATTCGATTGTAAACGTAGGGGGCATACAATCACTTTAGCAACCTTGGAACTTAGTCACTTCCATTTATTGATTTAAATCAGTTTTCTACCTCCCCCAATGCGCTCTGTATGTGGACCCGTCCCTCGATATTCCTCTCTGTTCTCTTCCCGATAAAGCATTCTGTCTGTTTCCTTTTTATCTTATGGTAATGCAATCCACAAAGTTTGCAAGGACAACAGCCTAACTAGTGTTCTGCCTACTAAGCTGATAATTTATTAATTTGACACCACTTATGGTCCTGATTTAGATCAATTGAATATTACATTTGTTTTAGGTTAACTGATACATCTGAGTGTTTTTTGGTGTAAATCTGTATGTCCAGTCCAGCAGCAGTCTTGCCTCCCGAGCTGTTAGATTAACACTTTTTATCTAGTCTATTTGATCAAAGGAAAAATGATCAATTAACGTTTATACTAAAATTTTGTTTGGTCAATGCACATTTGTTAGTGTAAGTTTAATAAGGTGGGAATAAAATTCAACTATCCCAGTCTTCCATCCAGCATTAAAGAAATTTATTAAACTGAGCAATGTTTTAGATGCCCATGGAAGTCTCATCTATCTACTCATGACTGTAAGGTGGCATCAACAATCATTCAGTTCAACCAAGCAGTCAGCAAGCTCGGAATATTAAGGACATGAACCCACTCAGGAATCTAAGGATCAGATAATGAAGCATGGCATTTTAAGCATCTGGATGTTACACAATGAATCATCCCTTATTAGAAGGTTGGTAACTCAATGTATGCAAATTTCTAATAAAGTAGAACTCCTGACATTCCGACTTTATATACTTCTATTCCTACCATCCCATTTTATTTCTTACTGCACTACTTTTCTACTTCGCCTGTCCAGATGTTATTTCATGATTAAAATTCGTTAAAATTTTGTTTACAACTACATATGAAGTAAAACGAATTCAGTATCGAAATTTTTACATTCCTCAGGATCTTGAGTTGCTACTTTGCCTTTATGATTTACATGACTTGAGATATTTAAAGAGAGCATAGTGAGGAAAGCGACTTGTGGAAAATTGTTCTGAATGTTGATTCTAAAGTAGTTATAATCTGTTAGTAAAGCTACCTTAAGTGTCTAACCCAGTAGACTAGGTGTTCCCTCTAAGAATTTATAGTCTTTTTAAGGCTAACAGGAAGCGAAAGTCTTTAACAAGTGAAAATCTCGAAAATTGGCTTGGCTAATTGAAAAATGAATGAGAGAGGAAGGGATGGAGAGGGAGGAATTGGGAGGAAAGAGAGCGGCGTCAGCACTGAGGAAAGACAATTCGGATTAGACAGGTTTTGTGTGCAGATTTTGAAGCGCTGACTAATTTTATCCTGTGTCAGTCATTGTGCGACTTGTAGGATGAGCAGCCAATCAGATATCACCAACTGACAATTAGCTATGGTGCAAAACATAGAGACAGAGCAAACCTATGAGTCAGGGGCGCCTGTACTAAAATTCTCCTAGAAGAAGGTTAGCATTTTTTGCATTTATTTTTCCTTTGACAACAGAAGAAAGAGAACATCTTAAACGTTGAAAAGTAGCACTCCTTCCATCTTCATAACTTAAAGCGGTAGGCTGGTGTATAGGTCATAATTCTGTTTCATTCCCTCTTTTTGTTTACATTTTAATCTACTTTTCTGTGCGTAAAATTCAATATGTTCATTCTGGTGAAATTAACTTTAATTAATTTTGTATCACAATAACAAGATGCTGAAATGCTAATCCAGCAATAATTTAGCCAAATATGGGAAATAGCTCTCGGGAATCAATCATATTCCAATAAACTATGCAAAACACGCTTTTCTCTACTACTTTCTATCTATTCTATTCTAGGGTCTAAACGCAGTATTTCACAAATGATTTAGTCTAATTTGTGCTTAGCGCTTTTCCAAGTGTGGGAAGTGATTTTTATTAAAGAACATCTTTTAGGTAAGCAATATAGACCATGAAACTCTGGGAGCGGGGAGAGGAGGGAGCTGTAAAGGTAGAAGGAAGTGGCTATCTTGCTATAATAGCTACTTCCGTCTAAGGTAGCACGGGAGTAGACATCTCGATTCATTGGTCCACTGCAGGCCCAAGTGGTTTCCCGATGGGCTGGTAACGTTGTTAGTTTGACCTACTTTTATTGCCACGGTGACGTACACCGGGTCTTGGCTATGAGCGAGGTAAAATAAGTCAGATACACATTTTATTTTTTAAAGTACCAATAAGTCCACTTATACTGAGATTTTGCGGGTGATACGAATTGGATAAAGGCAAGAATAGTCTCCAAGTTCTGCTACTTTGAAGAGAGAGAGAGCTCTGTGTGACATTGCGACCACGTCTTCTACATTTTGACATTTGCTTTCAACTTTGATTGATAATGTTTATCTCTGAAGGTCATATTCACTGAAACATTTTCTCTTCATTTTGTTGAGCAGCCTTGAATGTGGAATATTTATTTGAGATTATACATTTCTTTTTACGAGTTAGTTGTATCAGATAAGGAGATTTTGACGTTAACAGAATTCACCAGCGTAGTCAATACTATTGACATGCTTTTTGTTTTTTATTGTTCGTCCAGAGTGTTGCTGTAATTATCAACAACTGGGTCCTGTCTGCAAGAAGATACAAATGAATCTAGGTGACATGATCAATCCCGGTGCAAAAATCAATTGATCAACGAGCTCAGAATATTGAGAACAATCTCATTTATGAATATGGGACTCAGTTCATGAAATTTGGACTTTAAAATATTATACGGTGAACTATACACGTAGTAGAATAAAGACAACTTAATCCTTCCATGATTCAAACAAAGTAAAATTTTCCATGTCTTGACTTTATTACTTGCTTCTTCTCGATCCTCTTTCCCCCCTGTTTCATACCTTATGAACTCGCTTTCTGTTTCCTTTAGTTGAAAAATTTCTTAAAGTTAAAACCTGTTTTAAAGTTTTCTGTACTGCTGTGGGTAATAATGATAACTGGGCTCATAATTTTCGCTGCCTTCTTCATATTTGTAAAAGACAGAACATGTTAGATTGGGGCTTTGGCCATTGGTAATGATTTGGAGTATGCCCTTGACCAACAAGTTCAACGGGTGAACGAGATGTCTTGATTACAAATCATTTCAGTGAGCAATGTCAAGATTTTCACATTTTCTGAAAAGAAATTTGCTAGGGGAATAAAATAATAAACTGTTGAAACCCACAATCAATCATTAAGAAAATAATTAACGATTATTTGTACTTGTAACTTTTGACCAAATATGTGTTCGAACATAGAATGTGTACCCAGTTTTATAGGCGAAGAAGCAAAATAGAATACAAGCACTAAAGCACCTGCCTCCACAATTCATAGCGATAATTATCCGAAAATATTTGTTTTGTATTTATTTCTTTCCATGCATTGAATTCAGGAGGAAGAAGATGCAACAAGCGCTTTAGATTTAACGCTGAGAAGAGGTAAATAATATTATAACGGATAATAAGATTCTCAAAGTTACGACACTTAGAACCTCTCCCTGTGGAGCTTAAGAATTAGCTTTTGTCGCTTTATTATCGAAGACTGCAAAGAGTATGCTACTTCCGCAATGAGATGCATAGCCTTAGCAGAGAGGAAATGGTGTGGGGAAAGGTTGACAAGATTTGTGTCATGCAATTTCGGAATTTTACTTATTTTCTCATCTCTTCTCAGAATAAATGCTGCAGAAGTTCTTCTGAAGGGACTCTCACTAAACTCGATGTTACCGTTGGGGATGACATTCCGATAAGTGGCGTTTAAAACGTCCGTCATTTATAGGACTCAAAACAACCAGAAATTGGGCGCTGGATGTCCACATTGATCGTTACCTCTTGGAAATAGTGATTCTGTCAATAGAGCAAAATAGTTATTCTCTTTTCTACATACAGCCGGCAGCTTTGCACTACACCATATTTCCCTTTTGAAGGAAATTTAAACTATTAGACACAACAATTGATATCATTAGCTGTTTCAATTAGGACAGTCCCGTTAATAAAAGATTTCTACGACGTCTTGATCGAAGCGCTTTACTCAACTTTATGTGAGATTTCTTTGGAGGTCGCCCTGGTAACTGATGATAATATGCCCATTTATTGACCCTCTTATACCCTCATATATTTTGGTTTTTCATCTATAAGACAGATGTTTCCTTTGTTCATCCCTGATAGGAATAACCCACACTACAGTCTTTGCCTTCTTTCCACCTTGTTTTGTGGTGAAGTTCGAAAAGGCTTGGAGAAATAGTAGTCTTCTCTCTCTTCTTCGTTGGTAACTTCTAAGTTGTGGCCGCAATATATTGACTATTGTGCACGACGACCCTATTAAAAAACATCTGGACTAGATCACATCTAAGAATATTGTAACGAATATTCCTATTTTAACGTGCATAAAATTAACCAAGAGAGGGAGGAAGTCAATTACAGTAATGGAATTCTCTCAATAGGCTTCCCAAAATTATCTTAGAGACAAATGTTAATTTTTATTTTATATTGGGTTACATATGCAAAACTGGCACAAACCCCCTCCCCATATATCCATGGTGCACCCGCAGCACGCTGATAACTTACAATGGCTCTACAAATCTGTCTGCGTTATTATAAGCGCCGACTACTATAATTTGATGCAGGACCTTGATTCTCACGTTCCCAGTCTCCCGATCTTCATTTCTTTCCTTCACTCTCTTTCGAATTTAAATCTACTTTCAGCTCTCGGTATTCCGATTCGAGAAAGGTGGATGTCTGTGTTAGTCATTATTCTTAGTCTAGCTAATAAAATCTACTGATAGTGGCTACTTAAAACTGGTTAAATTGACTCTTGCCTCGAAATGGGCATTGGAGAATACATTTAATCGTGAGATACTTCGGAAACATTGAGCCTAGATTAATTCCTGCACTTCACGCTTAGAGACGTGTTTATACGTACATATAGGTTGACAAACGGGAAATAATTGACGACGGAGGGCAACTTGGTTTACTCGGATCGTCGAGTCTCAAAGAGTAATTATCATATTACCAGTCACTGGTTACCTAAGTAACAACCTAGAAAGATGCATCTCTCATAAAAATCTGACAAAAGGTATTTTGACAATAAGGACATAGACAAACATGCTCTATCATTATTGCTAATGGCAACCAAAAATTTGTACCCTTAAATCAAACGAAACATTTGAGCAAAGGAAACAGTCGAATGAGATGTAAGAAGGAGGGATTGAGTGGAAACTGCGGAAAAATGTTAGGATTTCATAAGACCCCTGTCTCATTATTTGATACTCAAATGTCCCAAAGTTCAAATTTCAGTATTTGTTCACGAGATTCCTGAGGGAATTAAAGTCCGCAATATTCGGAGCTCATTGAACAGTATTTGATTAATTTTACCACTTCGCCAATATGAGAATTATTTTAATCCCCAAGTCCATTTAGTGAAGGGCTTCCAACGCTCCACCTGGGTTGAGAGTGATATCATTTAGCCTTCCCGGTAAGAGACTCGAATGTTAACACCATCTAAATAACTTAGACTCAACCAGTAATATCAAACACTTCACTCTGACTGATTGTGCGCCGATGGGAATCAAACTCGTGACCCCTGACATGGCAGACGGGTACCACAGACACATAACACCACTCCCTGACTGGGAATTGGACCTGGGCCGGCTGGATGAAAATCAGGGATCCTAATCTTCAAAACATAGTTTCCCTATAATGGCCAATGTAGCCGAATTATAGCAGCTGATATGATTCAGGGAATTTTTGCCAAACTTAAAATAAATTATCACTGTACTGATTCTCTCTAAAATCTTTTCCTTGTTGATGCTTTTGTTTGATTTTGGAATTCAATGAAAAAATATAATTTTAACTTAACATTAAAATAAAATTTATTTGTGTTTGAGAAAAATGAAATATAATTGAATATATATATATATAACTAACTGTTTATCTGATTATTATTATTATTATCCACAGCAATGAAAAAATTTATGACTACTTTTATTGTTGGAGTTAGTTAGTTAGATAACAACTAACGGTTCACAGCTAACAAATTACAACAGCAATAACTGTCACCAATTTGTGGCTTTTTGGGTAAGAGCTAACAACAATTGTGGAGCAGAACACCGAGAGTTGATTAGACCAAACTGCATTCAAGGTAGCCACAACGGGTTTGAAACGAGTGACAGAGTGACAGAGTGACAGAGAGAGAGGGTGAGAGAGAGAGAGAGGGGAGCGTGCTGAGGAAGAGAGGAGATGGACTGGAGGCGTAGGAGCCGGTAACTGACACGCGTGTGTTATCTTTTAAGTGGAAAACAAAGACAGCTTTATATGAGTCACTTGGGTAAGGACGCGCGAGAACATGGGTACAGATGTTCATAGGACTGAAACGAGGCCCGTTATAGAAAGGGGGAAATCGATGGACGTGTTTAGACATGGCAGATAGGGGTTATGCGTCATAGGAACATAAAAGACGTCACTCCAGTTTCGTGGGCGATAAACTGAAGTATTGTCATGGCGAATGCGAATAAAAGTAATTCTGGAAATGCATAGAGAGTTATCCTTCAAATTAAAGGTTCAATAAGGGATAGAAAGAGGCAATCAGATAGAGAGCGTCAAAAGACTTACTTCAGTTGATTTTTCGGATTCGGGTTATAGAATATTCACTTAACGGAGAGTCCGCTGCTTCATGTTCTAAGATTTAAATATTACAGTTCGTTCACTGGACTACTGATCAGCTTATATTCACAATCACCAGTGCTTTTGGTCGGATATTTTATTATGATGATTATTCTTGCCACCCCAATTCATTTTTTCTTCTGAAGGATGATTCCCTCTGGGTCTCCGAAAATTTTCATCTACGTCGTCACTAATCTCTGAGATTTGATTATCTCGTCCCCATAGTGGTGTTGAAATTGTTAACCTTACTGTAACCCCAGGGTAAACATCGTGTGTCCTCAAGTGGTCTATTTCATTGATCAGAACAAACTAATTAAGTGTACCTCGAATGATCTTTGCAAACGCAAAGTTTCACCTCGGCGATGTTCGGAACCAGTCCATCTGTTCATGTTATTCCTCCTGTTCCTACAACCGTCCCGTTTAATTAAAAGTGCACATGCAATTATGTCCTCACGTGCGTTCTCGCCCAAGTGACGCATATAAATTGCTTTTCAATACACACACAGACACACGCAGAGTTTCGCTTTTCAGGCACATCTTCCTACGCTACCTTCTAATTCCCTTCCTTCTTAAATTCTCTCACACCCTTTTGGAAGCCTTTATTGTGGTTCATTCAATAAGTCTTGGTCTAAAGCTACTCTGATTCGCAATTGCCGTTAGTTGTTACTCAAACTCCAACACTTCCTAAAGTTCAGAAGGCAGCAAGATCTTACGTGATCATAAGTAATTTACAAGCAAAACTCACTGGGCATAGCTCATTCAAAGTGAACTCCAGTTATTAAATTCTGATTTAAGAAATAAATTATTAAATGTACATAATTAAGCTCGTTTAACTAACTTCAACTCCAAATCTTTAAGCAAAGTTTAAAAGTTTTAATAATTTGGCAATTATTTCTAAATGACTTAAATTTACGAGGAAAATTTTTAAATTTGATTTTGATTAATGCACTGTGCGAATTATCCTGAAGATACTCCCTTTGATTAATTCTACCTAAAACTGTATCAAAGCTTAGATGTCGACATCAAATTTTCACTTGAAATTGAAAGGAATGTGAACAATTGTATATTGCTAGCAAATATTCTTAAATAAATTCCATTTAACTACCGTAATTGTTAAAATTTAAATGAAGGAATTACATTAAAAGAGAACACTGATCTTGTTACAAGGAAACATATTTATTTTTGCAAAGGTTAATGTGCCTACTGATTGAAACGACATGATTTAGAAATTTCTGAAGAAATGGCGATATTGGAAATGTCTTTTTAAGCGTTTAGTAAGGATATAAATAGTCAGTAAGAGGCATTATATTCTTTACATGGAATTTGAGTAATGCATTCTGCTTTAACTGATCCAGCATATTTATCACATCAGTTGTGCTCATCTGTTGTATCTAATGTTCATGACACTGTTAGATTGAGTAAATTTGTGAATCGCACATATCGCGTATCTTAGCTGACACTGAATTTTTCTTGTCATCTAACTTATCAAACCTCAGTAGGCCACTTTTAAAATCACGTGGGTTCCACTTGCTCCGTACTGACGTCTTTCTCATTTCCTTCCAATTAGTGATACTTACTTCTTCTCCTGCCTTCCTTTCTCATTCCACTGCATTAGTCCTCATGCTGTTGTGTGGTGAGGATCAAAAGAGGTCAGAAGAGTGATAGCTGAGTTAGACTCTGTAGGCTCCAAAATGCTATGCTATCAATAAATTATCTCTTCTAGATAGCCTTTTAACAGATAGCCTGGCTACCAGCTCTTTCAGTCTTTTACTTTTTAGCCTTTTCTCCCATACTATCTTCGTCTGCCAGGTCTCACTGAATTACTATCCTGTGCCTTTCTTACTCTGTAGTTTTTAGTGACCGTAACATTTAGCTCTTATCATTCTCTTTAGTTAACCGTAGCTTACTCATACCCAGTCAGTAGTTGCATTCATCACTGCAAGCATTTGCAACAGATTGTTGGATTGAAATGAATAACATTTATCCAAGAAAAATCATATTAACAATTTACGCAATTTTGAATAAATTGTGGAAGTGTGCTTAATCGCGTGTCATTACTGAGTTTGGGGCATGTGTGGCTATTTGGAAGGCTAATAATGCGACAATGCAAATGAACGCATAAGTGATCAAGCATTTGTCGTAATGTGATTTAAGGGCCAGGATAGTAAATACTTATTAAAGTTTGAGTAAGGACTGCTATGAAAAATGATAAGCATTATTCCAATTTCAAAGCTGCAGCATCAAATTTTAATATCACCCAGCTGGTTATCCGCAACTTGAATTAACAAAGCTCATATATACTAAGCTGTGAGCATCATACTCAGCGGAAAGTCCCGCTTTGATTTTATTTCGATAATACACCTCAATTATATCTTCTGACCATCCAAGGAGACGAGGCTAACGAGATGGCGTGATGATCTATTCACTTCAATCAGTTTATTTTCAAGTTCCGAACATCTCGGAAATGAACGCACTCAAAGTCATAGAATCCAATCCATAAAATGTAAACTTTCAACATGAAAGAAGTATGGTTAAAATTTCATGTTAGAAGATACTAGATTCTATACATCCATTGATGTGGATAGTGAAATGCACTGGTTATTTCTCACCAGCTCCCAATCTAGCGGAATATGAATTTTTGATGAGAATGCCAACGGAATATTCTCCTACTATCTAAGCGAATTGTTGGAGACATTTCCCCTGTTTGATTAATGAATATTTAGTTATAATTTTGAAACTGGGAGTACTAGCAACTTTTAAAAAAGTACAGTTTTTACATGCACCGTCGAATTTTGTTAGCAGAAATTTTACAATCACGTGATTACAAAAAGTGCAAACGTGCAACGGGATACAATCTGTTTCATTCGGCAGCAATCAGAACATACAAAATATTTCCCTCTTCTCTTTAGGTAATCATTTTGTATTAATTTGACTCAAATAGTGAAAAGGTGAAGGCTTTAGTAGTAGAATGTTATTTTAACTCATTTATGATGGATAACGCTTGAGCAAACTGGAATTATCTTGGATGATTCCTGATCATGGATGAAAGAAGATACAAACGGATCAAAGTGGCATTGCCAGTCATTCAAATAAATCAACTGATTAACAAGCTCTGAACATTGTGGACTCCGAAACTCAGACATAACTTGTGCAAAGAATAGCCATTGGTTTCTCAATATTTTTAAGAATAATTTGGCCACCGACCACCACAAGTAAACAGTCGGTCAGTGATCAGTGAGTGTCGCGAAGAAGAAGTTTTTCAGTTATCCACGTACTAAGCCACAAAATATGAATTTTGGAACATGAATTACCCAGTAAGTAAATATCATGCAAGTTGAATTCAAAAAATCAGATGAATTAAGACCTTTTGATGCTCGACTTTACTCTCATCCCCTATTGGAGGCTAGTATTAACAGCTTCCAGCTACAGCTGATGCAAAAATGCTTCCACAGACAACAGACAAGCACAGGTTTAAATAAAAAAGCCAAGAGTTGAAAACAAACCAAATTATATTAAACAACGGCAATAAAAACATGTGAGAGAATATTTGAGGTGCTATGGAGAGCTGGAGAGTAGTAATCTTGCAACCGGTGGGTGTGATTTTTGCAGGCGAAGTTATCGATAATAGTGAAAGGGATGAGTTCAAACCATCAGTCAATATTCTGATATATGAAACGGAAACATGATTTTCTCAAGTCCAACGTCAGTTAAATTGACATTACTCAAAATACCGAAATAATTTATGAGGAATCCTTCACATCTTTCCGATCCTCCTAACATCCATTTGACTTTGCGTTAACTGATCTCAGCAGCTTTCTCACAAGGAAAATCGTATGTTCTTTTGCTTCGCCTTGAGTTATAATAACTTCTTTCATGAGAAATTGGAAAATGCAATGCTTCAAGCATTCGTATAAAGTACGCTTCTTGAGTTTAATACACATTTCTACTGGACCCTCGTTTCACCGCTTACTAGATAGTTTTGACATCTTGTATGTTTACATGTTATTCCTTGACTATAATTTGTAAAATTTTATTTTTCATTTTCTTAGCCGATAGTAGCGAAAGTGCATTTAGGTAATGATGTAGGTGGGGCTGCAGATTACAATATACCAACAGAGAGTGGTAAAGACTTGTTATGCTATAGTCTTCCGAAGTTGTACGAAACTCACTACCTCAAGATAGAAAATAGAGAGATATGATGGTCAAATACTCGTGAAGGATGACTCTCCATTGTTTTTCAAAATTATTTTTTAATCATATTCTCTATGAAAATATTTCGATTTTTCGTCCACAAAGCCGCAGAGATGTCTTTATACCCCATAACTCAAACCCCTGTCTGTCAGGTCATTATAAGGTTATAGATTTTTATTTTTTCTAATAACTATTATGTTTCGTTTGGAAGTTCACTTGCACTTATATCCTCCTTACCCATGTGACTCATAAACTTTTTTGTACTTCCATGCGCATATAAATTTAAGCGGGCACACGCATATCATTTGTGTGTTCGTACGCATCCTTCTCATCTCCTCTCTCCCTTACTCTCTCGAATCCTCATTATGGTTTATTCAATGCACTTTGGCCAGCACAACTTTTTGTGTTCTGCTTTTTAAAACTATTATTAGCTGCCAGTTGTAGTCTTGGCTTCTATGATCTGGTTCTAGCTCATTGGTTCCTACAATTTGTTGACACTGTGAGCAATCATCTCTCCGCACAAAATAGCTCCTAAACTCGTTTTAAAAGAATACACAGAACAGAGAGTAGCTAAAATTGTGTCAAATTAGCAGCTTAAATCTATAAAGGCCGGTGCCAAATAATATGGGAGAATAAAAAACGGCTTACAGACTGAGAGGTAAGCCATGTATGGGACGAAACAAGACCGTGGAAAAGAGAATTGAGACGTCAGTTAATCTTAGATAGGACGAATTTTACCCATCTAATTTATCTGCCCAATGTATTTAAAAACAAACAAACAAGTCGAAGTGACATGCTCAATTACGGAAATAAATCAACCCAATCAATGAACTCCAAATATGAGGAACATAATCTCACCTATAAACCTGGGAATCAGATCATGAAGGTTGAATATAAGGACGTCACACAGTTATCTCTCCCCCCTTATGAAAATATGGATACCTCAATGCTTGGGAATTTGAATGCAGTAAAGCATCTGATGTCCCATCCTCATTTTCCATTAATTCTTGATCCCGTTCACTGTTTCATGAATTATTGGATCTGATTGTTGTTTCCTTTAGTAAGATGCCTCTCCATCATTAATATTTCACAAAAAATTTTCTGCGCCATGGAAAAATGGAATAACTTCGGAATTTAGCAAACGGATAAGTAATGATAGAAGCGTATTTGCAAATTAAACAGGAGTCCTACTTTCTTGCTTTCTATTCTCTTTTTTGTACAGCTTATGTATTCGCAAATCGAAAATTGTGAGGGTGATTGATCTAACAGGCGTTTCTAAGTAGGGAGATAGGGGTTGAATGTAATTTTGATGTCCATCTTTAAACAGTGATGCAGTTAAAGGCAGACAGTCGAAGATTTTTTTCCCAAAATGCCAAATATTAGGTCTAATCCCTCATTATAGCCTAAAGTGATAGTTTTCGAATTCTTAATTAAGATACTTTGACAACACATTATTTCCCAGAAATAAGTCTCCATTATTGTCTTATTTCGTACTGTTAACTTATAATGATTTAAAATTTGAACTTTCTTTTTCATTTCCCACGACATACGATGAACAGTTAATGAGCATCTATCCAGAGGAAGGGTGAACAATCGGAAAAAAAGCATAAACTTATTTTTTGCTTAGTTTTGGAAACAAATCGATCTTAAATTTGATTCAATTTAGTTAAACATGAATCTAGTTGAAGTTGCATTCAATAAATGTACGAAGATCGTTTAAATTAATAAGCCTTTTCTCCAGGTATTGTAATTTTGTTCAGACTATCCGATAAATGCAGTAGGGAACTATTACAACCTGATCAGCCTTCCAAAATAGCCTCTAAAAGCCAGAACTCAATAATGACGAGTAATTGCCTTGATTGTAGGCTTAACTCAAAATGTATGCTTGGTAACGGCCCTGCAATTCAGCACATCTTAACAAATATGCAAGTTTTATTGACAGTTAACAACGAATTGTTTAAATATACAATAATATCATTAAATAGTTTCTTAGTCTCATTGTTAAAATATATTTTATGAAATCGAAAACTTTTATTATTCTTTTCTTAACCTCCCATGTTCTACATCCGATATCTAGATTAAAGCACAACTAAACTAGTTAGATAATCCATAAAGTAAGATAAGTCAAATAATCAAAAATATTAAAAGCTCTTTTATTGAATAACAAGTAAATCAAAGTATGGTATCTCTAAGGTTATCTGTGAAGATGCCTTGGCCTCCAAATATATAGCTGACTCATTGGCGGTGTTTTAGGTCCGTTCTCCAATTGGCATCTTTCAAATGTTCATTTCAAATCTTAGTCTTTTTAAATCTCAGCAGAGACTCCTTCTCAGTGATAACCTTCACAATAATAATATCACGTTTTCTCTAAAATTCCGGCTCTTGACTGGTTACTAAAGCTAGATTTGTCATTGATTTTATGATGTAAATGTATAGGCAGTCGTACCTTACGACTAAAGTCTTTGTAAATGCAAGAAATTAACTTATCTGCTATTTGCTGTCTATTTTCAGTTTATAACAGGTATTATAACTAGGCTAATGCTTAATTTTGAAAACGTTTCATTGCAATACAATCTTTTTAAAGTATTACCGTGCTGTCAGTATAATAAATGGGTAGGAAGACGAATATAACATTTTGGTAATCCTGAATGAACTTCACTTGAATCAAATCGCCCTGCACTGGATTATCAATTATCCGTTCTCCACGGTCAAGTTTGGAAATATAATCTAACAACTAGTACCGTTGGCCAACCAGGTAGTTAATCAATTTCTTTTTATCCAAATTCGTACAAATAAGTGTATTTCATTAATACAAAGAAACGCAATCATCGTGCGAGTTTTCTTCCCTCCTTGAGTAACTAAGAGAATCACAGAAACTGTTGCGATATAGCTTTACAAGATAAACAGAACGCAGGAAACTCTATTGATAAAATTCGCTAACTTGCCATGAATAATTTTCTTACTGTTCTTTCATGCATAATTCTTAAAATGAATTTCGATACCCCTGCATTAAGGTCGAACCACATGACCAATCACACATTCATAACTGCTTAACCTGTTGTAAATTCTTTTTATTGAATCCATTGATTGAGGTCAGATCTTCTGATTTCTTCCTTCTAAGTAATTAAACTATAGGTTTAATTTATTGGAAACTGCGCACAAAAACCCAAATAACTTTGAACATGTCGAGTAAAAACCATGAGAAATAACTTCAGATGTTAGGAAAGGAGGCCTTACTAAGGGTTTACTTTGTCTGGAATCCATCTTGAAGCGTATTCATTTGAAATGCTTATAATAAAATTTTTTTCATGTTTTGCTCATGATCAACTGTTTCCTGTGGCTGAGTTATTATTTTTTGATGGATGGTAATTGTCGGAATCGTACGTGCATCGGCGGGTCTATTGAAATCTTTATGATAGCTTTCACAAATAGAATTCGCCTTGAGTAATCTGTGCTATGGTAAGTCTATAGATGCAAGTTCTATCTACATGCTTCCGATTGTAAAAAGAATACAAATACACAGGAATAACATTAATAACCATGAAAGTAGGTCAAACGGTCAGCGAGGTCTGAATATATAGAATATAATCTCATCCATTAATCTGGGAGCCAAATAATGGAGATTGAATGTTGCAACATCACAAATATGGAAATATGGACAACTCATTTCTCATGAATTATGATGTTCTCACTTCATTATTCACTTATCGTTGATATCCTCCCCTTTTAAATACTTTATTGAACTCTTTCGTTATTTTTTTTTATTTAAATATTTTTCCATTATCAAAACATTTAAATGCATTTTTGCTGTGCCATGGGCAATACTAACACAGTGATATCGTTACTTAATCATTGCCTTACTTTTTACTCTTAGTGTCTTTATATCTAGAGCTTTCACAACAATTTTATCTCATTAGGTAACTAACCTTGACCAATGGAAGGTAAGATTGCATTCATTCGTATTTCGTATTATATTAACTTACGATTGTAAACAATTGCATTTAAGAATACCCAACAAAAGGAGAAAGTGCGCCTTCACCCGAATAATCATATTTGATATACATGCCTAAGTATGCAATATTTGAAGGATGCAGATAAAGAAATCGAGGGGAATTTACATCATAGAGTTTGATATTTAGGTAAAATAGGTGAGATGAACAATAACGAAAGTTAGAAATGTACTTATGAAACGAGAAGCTGCTTTATTAGAATTAAAAAAGAATGTGACCTTCTGACGAGTATTCAGGGCAGTCACCTCAAATTTTGTGGGGAATTTCGTCACGATACCTTCCAGGTGGATTGTGCTGTTGCCTGTAGAAATATTATATTATAAATTTAATTAAGCTTAAGTTAAATTTATACAAATAAAAATTTTCAATCCTAAATCAGCCTGAAAATTAAGAAGCCAGAATAAATAGATAGCAAAAACATAGATACTTGTGAAACATATTTGTATTTTCGGATTTCGTTTTTCAAAATTACATTTATACAAAATCATCACTCAAAATATCTTATTTAAAACAAAACTGCGCTTTTTCAATTAGTTTAAATGCAATATACAGAAGTCCTGAAAATTTTTTCATGCAGATAACTAAACATTGAAATATATGATTTGATCATTCAGTCAAAATACCTGTATTATTTCAATGGTAAATATATCTATGATAATAAATTTTAATACCAATATTTCCTTGCATAATTAATTATGGTAATTACTACCATATAAAAAATATCTTAGGATATAATTTCAAATATATGGTTTAGTTGTTATCTACAAAATATATTAATGAAGCAGATTTACAGAGAAAGTTGTCTTACTCTTGAATAACTTTGAGTAATTGAAGTGACATTGGAAGGCTCTGAAATTTTAGCTGATTTATAGTGGGTATCCGAAAATCTGTTAAATTTTTCAATTATTTTTTCAACTTTTAGTAAAAAAAGTTCTAATTTCATACTGCTACTTAGTCTTAGCCGAAATAGATTCAGTAATTTGGATAACATTCCATTTCGTAAAAGCCCCCAGAACAGCAGGTAAGATGCTCATCTGCGAAGTTAGAAGGTACAAGTTAAGATAACCATCGGTTCACACCTAATAAGCGAAAGGACCAACCCCACTGATTAAGCCTGGCTAACAATGGTGCGACAATAACATAAATGAATAGTGTGGAATATCAAGTTACAGATAATAAGATCAAAATCGAAACATGTATATGAAGCTTCCAAGCCTACTTTGGAAAGTAGAGAGACAGCCTCATGGACTATTCATCGGTGAGAAAGTCGAATCCAGCCAAATCCCATTACTAGACTGACTTAACCAGTGCGGTTGACCATTTCACTCACTAGATGTACACTGATAGGCATCAAACCCGCACACATTAAGTGCCATGCCACCAGTGTATTACGGTGCATATCCATTTTAAGAAAATAACCCGGTTAATATCAAAATAAGAATTTTCTAAGGAGATATAGCAACACTAATCCCAACAGAGTCACTTTTATAATTTGAATGAGATAAAATCTAATGATCTTAAAGGCTAACATAAACAACAACGTTTCCTCAATTAGAAGAATGTGATGATCGGAGTGGAAGAGGAGAAGAAAGTGAGACGATTGTAAAACGAAGTGTTGGATCAGGCGTCTAAACTGCGTGAGTGAAAGTGGAATTACGTAAAGCGGCCTAATAAAGTATTTTTTAGAGGATGTCGGTTTTCGCGATCTTTATTGTGTAGGTCAATAAATGCGCAATATATAGGGAGATCGAGCTGTCCTATGTGCCGGTGCGCAGATATTACAGAGATCTGGTTGCGACGATAGATGTCCTATTGACTTTTAACTACTTCAGTTTGGAATATTTGAGGAGGTAAGTTTGTTATCAAAAACGATTCCACAGAAATATCCACAAAACAGAAATTAGTGCTTTGTTACAATAATGAATAGCAAAAATCGCAAAGAGTATAATTTACACAAACAAAAAACAAAGTTCACATTCGGGGATTAAAATTTCATGAATTGTCTCCTAGATCACTAAACGAATTTTGTAAAAATATTAACTGCTTACTGACCGCATTTTTGTCAATAAGGGTCGGTCTTGTCTCTTCGCTTCCTTTCTTCTTTCAAAAGCCGAAATGATCATAAAATAACAGGTCTGAGATAACTCCTCCTTCAAAAATATTTATTTATTTTTCATCATTTACTTCTTAATCTGGTTTTTTTCATGCTTTAGAGAACTATGGAATTAATTTTGTTTTACATTTCATTCCATCTTATCATACAAATATGTTTTTAATAGAGACCTAAATGATGTGATATACGACACTTTCGAGAACTCCAAATATGTGTTTGTTTAATTTGATCTTTGCAATAACTATGACTTACAAATTTGAAGTCAGATTTGTGTACCTATTGATGTCGTCAATAAACGGGAGATTTACTGATAAAATTTCCAAAAGGTTGACAACATAATCTTAAGATTTTTATACCGTGAATGATATCCGATCATTTTATACATTTCGGTGCCGCATTTCATTAGCTTATATAAATTTGTATGACCCATTTCAACTCTATTTAGACAGTCTGTAACATGAATCATTTGTGACCAGTTATGACATTCGAACCTCCCATTCTATATTGTAATGAAAAGCCCTCTCTGCGCATAACTTTTATTGTGATAACCTTTGGATTGCATATGAAAAGAAATAGCAGTCGACTAGATAAGAATGCTTAGGCTATTTTAAAACCACTGACGCAATTTTTTCCTCTGTGTAAGTTAGATAAGGCGGAAATTCATATCGTTATTTATTAAAACAAATTAAAACAAGGAGGTTTCGTCTCCTTTACTTACGTAAACTCATTTTCCTGTGTTTAATAATATATTCCAATACTAACTTATTTAATCAGCTTTCTTAGCTACTTCAGTTTACAGGAAAATTTTATTATATTTCAAATTATTAATAAATATTTTGAAAAAAATAATACAAATTAAAATTGCAATATTTTTTACATTTTTTGTGAGAATATAGACATAAGTTTAATATCAATTTGCAGTTCGATCAAAACTGCCTAGTAGAGTACATTTTTTATGTTCAAGAAGGAATTATAGCAAAACATGATTTTGTTTACATTTTCATTTTCCACCTTTTGATCTTTAAGTGTAATTATTCGGATTACCTTTTAACCGTCTGCTAACACCTTTCAGCTAAAGTTGATTAAGGATAAAATGAAACGTGTATTCTGTGTAGGCTTTATTGGAGAGATTTGAAGTATATTTATAATACTTGTTTATCTAGTATATTATTCTCACATTTAAAGAATATGAGCATTTAAAATGTATCTGTTAATATGAAGATTTATTCGTCATTATTTTAGTAAAAATTTAAATGACAAGGGCAAAAGTTGGGAGCAGGTATGAAAATCAGATAGACACGATCACCAAATAACGAAAAAGAGTACACAAAGCCAGATTACAGATGTAAAGCCAGATTAATTAATGTAAAAGAAGTCTTTAGGTTTGGATTGAGGATCGTCTATTTTCTTTCCCAACTATACGAACTTATCTAGCAAAAAGATGAATATTGCTTTAAAAATATCTTCCTTAGGGGCAGAGATATGTAAGATTGGCGTTTGATGACCGATAGGCATAAATTGTGGCGTAATCAGAGTACAGCTTAATACGCTGTATATCTATTTGAGCGCTAACCGATTTTTACGTTTGACTATTACCCTAAGTAAAAGTTCTTTACAGAAAATGGGTTAGATAATTTTCTTAGGACAGAAGAAATCTTTAATATAAACATCTTTGAACTTATTAATCCTTTTGTCCAAAATAAGAAATATTTAGAGATTTAATTTTTGTTATTAAAATTTTGTGAATATGTTTACTCTCTGTGTTAAATGTTGCACAAGTTTTTTAAAGCAGACTTGCTTTCTTGTAGCATACAAAACAAATTTTTAGTAAAACAAAGAAAATTTAGTTAAAAAATACAAGGCATTTGTTGGAAAATTTACAGAGTAAAAATGAATCATAAGAAGAGCTGTAATTTCGAGCGAAGTAAAAATTAGAGATGAATTTCAAGGTCAACTTGTGTTAATAATGAAAAATTACTCTGAAAATAGACTCAGAAATTTAATTTTATAATAGTTATTTAGTTACGTGTACACATTATATTAAATATATCTTCGTTAATTATTTTAAATATATTTTAAGACTTTGTAGTGTATTTATAAAATATATACAAGTAATTTATTACTAATTTTTAACTTTACTTTATCAATATCATAAACCCGTTCCCTTTTGAAATATGAAAAAAGACGGTCGAAATTCATCCTATTGCAAAATCTATCACTGCAGTGCTTGATCAACATTTCTGGAACCTGCAGCGCCAGACGACATGCAATTTTTGTTATTATTTATTAAGTAGTTGACGGAATTTGTTATTTACAAAACACATGGAGCATGATATCTCACCTCCTGTTTTCGTAATACAGACGTAGTTGTATTTGCAATCCGAATCGATGAATATGCTAAAGATTCCAGGAACTGTTTTGTCTGCATAATCGTAAGCCGTTGCCGTTGGTGTCTTAAATAATAGAAAGAAATATTTTTCAAATATATTTTCATTGCAGGAATTAACGTGTCATCAAAACCTCAATATAAGCGAAGAGAAAATTCAATAAACCGTAGTGATCAGTCCTTATTCCGTTTCAACTCGTTCACCTTGAGTAAATATCACATGTTACATTAAAAAGTTTGGCTATAGCAGCACTGATGGGTCAAGGTCACGTAAGCTACTCTATATCTAATATAAGATCACTCTGCTTTGTTTTCCTCTGAAAGAAGAAATGAGTTGGAATTCCTAGATCAATCGTCATTCGAGCAAGAATTCATTGCATAAACTTTGTAACAAATAATAACTATCTGACATTTTAAAAGTAAATTAGCCATTCAGTAAATACTGCATAACCCGAATCCAAAAAATCATATTAATTAAAACTCTCTGATTCCTTCAAATTACTCTGAACAACTTTCCGACCCTCTTTCTTTTAACATTAACATTTAACCTCTTTCAGTTACTTTTCCACACTGAAAAATTGTAAATTTTTTCGCCCTATTTGAGATATAATATGTTTATAAACTCATGCATTGAAAAATTACCATTTGTTATGCATTTTGATCTTTATGGAATAGTTTTCATAAAATATTATCTCTCAGAATCTAAAGCTTTCAAAATCTTAAAATTGGCTTAAACAACATCTTCCTCTAATAAAAATTAAAAAGACGACTAAATTAATAAAGATAATGCATTTTTTATTGTTTATTTTTATTAAATCACTTAGAGCCCACTAAAAGACAATTATTGAAAAAATATCACTTAGAAAGACAGTTGATGTGTAGATATCAGCATCACCGTTGTCTTTTAAATCTTCACCTAAGTGCTCTTTCAATTTGAAAGTAAAACAGTAACCTTAATTTGCTTAAAAGTATATCACAGATATAGAAGAAATGATAAATATATAATGGAAATTTATGTATCTTTGAAGGTTGATAAACTGTGACAATTTTTCAGGTCAATTTCATAAACATGTGCCTTGATTTTCCAGAACAAAAACGAGACCGTCATGGGCTAAACGGTATTTTGGATTACAAGCAACATTTTTGGAAAGAATATATGAAGAGAAAATGTGAAATTGTTGAACAATCAATCTTATAATTATTTACTAGCACCAAAGAATGAAATTCCAAAATCAGGAGCAAAACTTTTATTGATTCCTGTTCTTAACAAACTGCAGTTTTTTCAAAATTTTTCAAATATATTTTTTTGAAATAAATTTATGATGATAGAAACCATACTTAATTCGGGAGAACTATTTTGATAAACTTCAGTAGACAGAGTATGACACATTGAGCTTTTATGCATTTGCTAATAAATAAAACAGCATTGATTATTTTTCATATGACGGGTTTGAGGGGCTTAAAATGGGTCTGTCAAGCACCGTTATTCGGATACCTAAAGTTAGGTTTAAGAACCACCATTAAAGAATGCCAAAACGGAACACATATAACCATTAGACACGCCTGAATAATGAAAATTTATTGATTATATAACTTCCAGTGCTCATCTCGGGTAGAGAGAACCCTCGCGAGAAGTTTGAATTTGTCCGCTCCTTCAGTCCCAGTCAGACTTAATCAGTGCGGTTAGCCGTTCCGCTAACTGAGTGGGATTCGAAAATTATCACACCCACGACCTCTAATTTCCCAGATCAGTACACTTATCGCTGTGCAGATGTCATACATGGATGCATTCAATGAAATATTACCACCGTAATAAACCAGCATCCATGAGAATTTTCTGCTCATATCAACCAAATACATGATAAACTTGTGAGTCATAAATTTGACGAAAAAAAGATTTTATGAACAACGCTGTCATAAATCATCTTAGCTAAGAGGTTGGCAATTAGACTAAATAAATTCCTTTAGATGTGTTTCAGGGAGGAAAAATTATTTTGATCCGAGAAAAAAAGTATTTTGATTATGTATTTCCACTTTATTTCCCTTATAACTTATATTACTTGCCTATTCGTATATTTCTGGATCATAATAAAAATTCCTTATGCGCCCAAGTGAATTTTCGGCTTTCTCTCCACCTCTATCTGGAAACTGGGATATCGGACTTGTTGATCGTAAAAATTCAAAAATGACCTTCATTCCTGAGGAATTCAAATTTATGCTGATGGAACGGTAGGAGCAGGATAAATTAATTCTGAAGAAATAGGAGGAAAAATGTGAATTAATGCTAGGAAACAGCAAGAAATTCTGATGCTGCTGCTAGAAAAGTTTTCAAAAATCATGAATAAGGACGTTTCCTCCCCCCAACAATCTACAGAATCCCTGGGCCAGCAAATCAGTAAAATTCACTACGAAAGTGAAACAGATTGAACATTTACTAGCTGAATTGGCAAATTCGAGGATGTTTTCCAAAATGATCCTACACATATTCCGCAAGAAGATAAAGTCAGTCTATTGTTATGGAGTTAGGAACCGCTGAATATGAAAGGCTCAAAGGTTTCATCCATCTGAGCCTAATACCAGATTTTACCTCCGAAGAAATTATCTTAACTCTCTCTGATTCGTTCGGTGAAAAGTCTTCCGAACTCTAAAATGCTTTAAGTGCCCCACTATCTCCAAAAAGCATGATGAAGGCTGAATAAACTATGCTTATAGTGGGAGTACTGGTTCCGAATTGCCGATCTTCTGCCATCTATAAAGGTCATAACAAATGTCTAGTATCTTTGTGTGATCTTCGCAAACTTTGTCAATCTGATATCTGTTGTCGAGTTTTCAGAATGTTTGAAGAAAGTAATAAAATCACATTAGAGGCTCTTGATAATGAATGCAGGAAACTGGAAATCAGGTTTAAAAGTGGTATGATTCGGCAGTTATTTGGTCAACCGAAGAATTTCTAGTAAATATATGCTCCAGAATGTTTCCTCTCCCAGTAAACCTCCAACTGAGGGACGATTCCGCCCATATAAATTTAAGAAATGTAATTTGTGTATCGAACGAGAACATAATGAGAAAATATGCAAATCGAAATTAGGAGTCAGTAAGAAGAACGTTATCCTGAGGCCAAAATTAAAAGTTCCTCAGATGAGATAACCAAATCCGGCTAGAGAGGGGATATGAAGCGGAATGAGAATCTGCAGAAGAATGCGAAAAGAAGAAATCAGGATCCCAAACTGAATCCTGCTGTTGAAACAGAAGTGAAAGTGGACTATATTAAGCAAAGAGGAATAAAGATATTCCTTTGAAACAAAAGCGGAAACAAAATGAAGTTCAAGGCGTCTAGAGCAAAAGCCCTGAACAAAGAAATATGTAAAGATGAAGTTTATCGAAATAGAGGAAGTGTCAGGGTGGAAATATTATTTAATGTATGAAAAATATTTGTATTATTGACCCGTTTGTATTAAAGGTCGTTTTGTGCGTAACTGAACTGTGTGTGCTCTCCCTCTTTCCTCTATCTGAAAAATTAGGATATTGGGCTTGGAGATTGTAGAACTAATAGTGCAAAAAGTCTTCCACTATTTGATTCCAGATTCCAGATTAAACATTTTTATCTACTTCACTTCCACCTTGTTATGGCCAAGTAGCTTAATATCAAGTGTGATGATTCCCAAATTTTATATTAAATGAATTGAAGTGACAAGACTGGTCATCATAATGAAAAAGTTGGTCAATAAGGATTACATATACTTTCGATAGTGATTTGTTCTTTTATCCAGATAACGAATTTTAATGATTATCTATATGTACAACATATAAGACAAAACCATTTTGTACTCTCAATCTTGATTCAATTAATATATTGTTCGTTAATTTTAATATCTGAAACTAATAAGTAAAGTCATGATATATTTTGATTTAGGTAGCCCTTCAGAAGCTATTAGGAAAGAAAGCGGTCCTGATTATACGTATTCCAGAAAACATTCAGTTCTTAAATAATAAAGAAATTTTGTGTTTTAGTATATAAAACGATAAAATATAGCGCATTCATTCGTGTTGTAGTAAAAACCAAAAAATGCAATCCATCATAAAACCCTTTTGCATCTCCTTTTTGTTGATAGTAGTGTAGAATATTAAGTGCGAACAGTTTTTTTAGGGATTGTATGCGGAGTTAATTCTAACATGTGTCTAGGAGTCAGAGATAAGACGTTTTTCATCTTCAAATTCATTTTAATTGTCGAATATTGAATAGCATCACATTTTTAACCATTTAGTGATGACTATGCATTGGAAACAAAAACACATCTTACCCTAGACCCTTAATGTTAAAGCCACAGATAGGGGATCGGATTGAATTTCCAAATATTATGGGGAACAATAAAATATAAGGAACTGGGAACTGGATTTGAGTTAGAATGGATCAGAATAGGAACTTACCTGACCCAAGTAGTAAAAATTTGGTCTCATGTACCTTGAACTCGACGTTTCTCTTTGAGAGATTAAAGCCCTATATATGTTGTGCCACATCCGGAAACAAAATCAAACAAGGGAACATTAATTATCCCGTCCAGACTAGATCATTAAACTTAAAACTCGCTGAATTTCAATGCTGTTACAATAGAGCACTTAAGGGCTAGCCAAGTATTGAAAACAACTGCAAAATGGTCTCTGATGGCAAACCCCCAATCGTCACTCAAAATAAAATGTCATTCTTTTTACCTTTGTTTGGTTACTAAACCGCCTTTCGTGCACATGCCACACAGCAGGCTTCTCACACAGTCATGCATATTTAAGTTCTCGCAATCCCTAAAATGTCCAGTCTGAGATGCGAACTTTCTTCTGATATAAAACAAATTAAACGTAGTTTGTAAAGTGTCAAAACAAGTGAATGTTAATTTTCGATTATGAAAATGAGAGTCAAGGTTCCTAGGCGTTCTGGAAACAACGCTCTAACCGGATTTAACTTTTCAAATGTTTGAAAGTTAAAAAACAAAGGGGCCTCATTCACAACTCAAGGTCATAAGAAATCGTTATTTTTTATAAAATAAGTACAAACGTTTTAAATTTCTTCCTCTCTGATAAATGTAATATTATGAACTATCCAATTCATACGTTATATAAATGCTAAAGTTAAACTTTAAATAGCATATCATTATATGTAAATAATAAATTAAGAAACTTACCTTAGTTGGGAAAGGTAGAATAACTGGTGTAGGAGCATCAATTTTATAATCGCTGATTTTTAAGACAGCGGGTTCCGTAATGTTAAGACTCATCGAATTCATTATGTTGACTAAAAAAATAATTTGATCTCATGGAATCCCTTTCTGTTGTTTCAAACAAACAAGTAAAAGGCATTGTGGTTCTATATTTCTGCAGCACAGATGTTTATAATTGTAAGAAATAGAAATATTAAGGGAGAAATTAATCAGAAATAAATAGAAAAGCAATAAAAACTATCATCAAACCTTCTTCGGCAGCCGATTCATTCCTGACAAACAAGGTTGCCCTATTTAGTCCATCTGAAAAGACTATTCGCCTTATGTCCATTCCGCCGAATGTTCCCTCAATCGTGAATTCACTTGTCCCTATTGGATTTTAAAAAATAATGACCTTAATATTTGGCCTTTGATTAAAAGTGTTTGCAACTTCAATAAGAACATATCTACCTTTCGACAGTGAAATAGGATCTTATAAAGCTTTATAAAAATAAATGCAAGGTCCCATCTCAATTAGAAATTCAAATGCCACATAGAAAATAAATATAGTGGAGCTTTTATCTGGCCTTTGCATGATAATTTCACTTATTGAAAAAAATTATTAGCATGGCAACTCTGTTTAGTTATTTCTTACCTTCTCGTTTTACAAATGCTTAATGAATATTGAAAATCAGCGCGTATATTCGTTAACCCTTTGAATTAAGCGTGATTAAGAATGTTATCTAACTTTTCCTGGCTTCCTATTTACCTTCTCAACTGAAAATTTGTGAATATTTTTAGTAATACAAAAGGTGAAATTAAATGAAGCTTTCCGCATCATTTTACTGAAAAGGACCTGTCTATTTTTCTCTCTACTTCTGCGGTAAGATTCGACAACTGAAAATTTTGGCAATTCAGAAATGAATTACTTCGATCTAAAGGTGTTTTCAAGTAAAATACGTGGACAAGTTGGATTTTCAGAGTAAGAAGATGGGCGCTGGGAGAAATTCGGAATTATTTTATACTTAAATTGGCCTTGCATGAAGGTTATACAATTATTAAAGTCAAACATCTTACATGCTTGTTGAATTCGTGCCGAATAATAAATACCTTTCCTTTTGAAGCGTGCTTCAATAACGAGAAATATCATTTTATGTTTAAAATTTATTTAAATTATAATTGATACAGAAAATTCTAACTTTGCAACATTTTGAATCAAATAAAATACTAATTTAAATCAAATTTTTATCAGGAATTTTTATTTATATTGAATTGATCTAAATCCTTTCAAAAAATACTTCTCTCCGGTGCTGAATGTAAACATTCCACGTATTTTACAAATGGTCTTCAAATAACTTTTGATATTTTTCAACATTATTATGTAAATCAAAAATGATGATAGTAAAGTTGCACTCAGAATAATTTTAGTTTACTTTTAAGAAATATTAAAATTTGTACCTTCACATACCCGTTTCTCTAGCACATATATCAGCCGAGGAATTGCATCGAGAATACATTTCCGGAATAGTTTCCTAAAAATTATTTTAAAAAATGAAGCCGAATTTTATACATTAGCAGAGAATATTTTACTTATAAACATGACTTTTGTAATGTATAAAAACGGATTATATACGTATATATGATATTAACCTAAAGAAAAATTTGAGTAAGTGAATAAAGCAGCAATAAAACTATACATTTCTGTAAAATTCTCCAAGGCTATTTTTAAAAATTGCTTGATTTAATTAACTCTCCATCCGCAAATATACCTTTTTCCAAAATCGTATTCACAATGAACTTACATCTATGGCAAAGCCGAGTGGATAAGTTATATTTACAAAATCGTCCTTTCCCATTTTAAATGAACAAATAGTATTTCGCGGATCCCGAGTATCACAAAAGGTGCTGCTGTACATTCTTAAAATATTGAATTTTATTATTAGTAATTAGAAATAGTCAAGTGTTATTAAAGAAGAACATCTTACGAATAAAGACACATACATAGTTTTTGTCATTGAGCAATGAAGTAAATATAGGACATCTAATTAAAATTAAAAGAAATATAAAATTTCTTTTTATTACATAATACATATATTTCTATTTAATAATATATGAAATACAATACTCACGAAGGAATATAATGAGAAACTGGGGAAACATTTTGACTTGAAAGGCTTCTAGCAAATTTTAATACCAAACAAAAGTTAACGCTTCAGGTTGCTTTCATGCATTGGTCGCAATAAAAATACTCCCATCTCATTGGTCAATTGATTTTGTGGATGAACGTTGTACCTAATTGCACAAGTAATGAATGAAATTGTCCATTCCTTTGTCTCTCTTTCTCCTACACTCAATCTCCTTCGGAATACTAAGAACGTGCACTACGGAATGCACCATAGAATTCCAGAATTAAAATTAATTTGCCCATCAGGAAAAAATGTGCGCTTTATATGTTATTAAAATTATCTGCTTGTATCATATCTATTTAGACGTTATAGAACCGAGTTTGGATTTTGCTCCCCATTATTACTGTCCATGACAGTTCAATGAAACTTTATTTCAAGTTTTTATCATGGAAACAACAAAAAAGTCCAATAGGTTATGAAACGCAGTCAGGGAGGTGAAGGAGAAGCAGTCGATGAAGTTAGAGTTTACAAGACCAAGAACTGAGCTAAGAGCCGAGAAACATATTTTCCAGATCAAGAATGCAGAGTCGGGAGTGAACAAGAATGTATTGAATAGCAACGACCGAAATTCGAGATATTTAAAAAGAGGAGAGAAGAACGAAACAAAGAATAAGGGAGAGATGTGCAAGAACTGAGTGTCCGTGTGTCTTAAAATCAACGTACGTGAGATTACACGAGCAGAAATTCCAATCACCGCATGAGAAACAAGCCAGACCGATAATCGATATTCTGCAGCAGCGATCTCGCCAATGGAGGTAAAATGCAGTGACTGCAGTCGGTTAAACTCAGTTAAAAGGGTAAAAAATTTTATATCAAACGATTAAAATCAACACATTGCTCGAAAATAACTTTGAGAAACATTAAGAGAGCCATTCTTTAAGACTTACATGGTTTGAATTATGGAAAGTATTGATATCTCCACTTTCTCCTATTGAGTATGGCTAACATCCTAAAACCCCAATATCCAAATGTCAGGAGATGACTCCAAGATTGGTGAGTGAGATTATGCCACAATATTCGGAGCTTGTTGACTACTTGAGTTATTATTTTTACGTTTGATCATGTCACCTTCGTTTATCTGTACCTTGATACAGTCTAAATCAGTTGTTTAAGAATATCAGCGGTTTTTAACAAAAAATACATAATATCCATCTATCTTAGACTTTTTAATAAGGGCTGTACAGATTTTAGTAATAAGGTTTGCTTTGTTTTGCCTTGATTACTATACAAATTGGCCAGTTTTTGCAGCATTCTGGGAATTCGATAAGTTTATCCGTCCTCAAAATTCACTGTATCAAATATCCGTCCGTGGTTTACTGGCATGTATAATCAATGTCAAGACTAAAGATGATGTTCTTAAACTTGTTATTTTAACCTAATTTGTCTCAAATGGGCATTTAGGTATCAA
Source organism: Hymenolepis diminuta (assembly GCA_900708905.1). Lineage (NCBI taxonomy): Eukaryota > Metazoa > Platyhelminthes > Cestoda > Cyclophyllidea > Hymenolepididae > Hymenolepis > Hymenolepis diminuta. The sequence continues at coordinate 1,149,508 of CAADRB010000020.1, forward strand.
GGACTTCGACATTTGAAAGTATTGCTGAAGTTATATTTGTCAAACGGTGATCAACCAACAAAATAAGATCTGACAGCTAAATGTTTATGTGAGTACAAAAGTTAGTTGCTGATGTTTGATAATAACATGAAAAGTGATAACCATAGGACTCCTTTTGATTTTTAACAACGCAAATTAAAGGGAAACGAATTATGTTAGATATTTAAACTTCCAAGTTAATAAACAAATAACCAAAGTTTCCTCAGAGAAATAAAACAATAGCAAAGAGAGACAAATAGCTCGAAACTAATCCCCTGTTTCATTAGTATGAATAGTCACCCGATTGTTACAATGTATACTACAGTTACTCAGACTCCAGAGGGGAGAGAAAAACAGAGACAAATCAGACAAAAAAAGTTCACTACTCAGATATTTATTGACTTAATTTAGAATCTATTTATGCATCTATAATATGGATATGATTGAGTAGTTGTAAACCGGAGAAGATTGAATAAATAAATTGATAGCTATTGTACCTCGTGTCCGATATGACAGAATATAAACGGCCAGACAAGGGGCCAATCCGTGAATGGCGTGATCTGCCACAGATATGACGTGAAAATGACATGTTAATGAGGTAACATAAGTATTGCACTTCCAGTGTGGGGCAGTGTATTGCTTCACTCTCCTTTCATTTTTCTATCATAACTCAGAAAAATCAGTATTTACATACTAAATCGGCAATACTTCTATAATCCAAAAAAATACAGTCTATAAATGATACATTAAGGATTTATATTTGCTACAAAATACACAAATCAGTTAACTCTCACTCTTATAAAATTATTACCTTCTGTGATCTTTGCTGCTTTAATTACTTATCTGCAAAATAATCTCTAGCTTCACTTGTTTCTGAAAACATAAACCACATAACATTCATAAAAGAATGTCACTCTAATTCCTTCAATATTACCATAACATTCAAATATCTTCCCTTTTTCATCTTGGCTATTGAAAAAAACAATGTATCGCAGTCTTTGTTTTCATTTTCTTACTAATAATTTAGTAAACTAACTGGCTGATATATTGTACGATAAACAAATGACTAGGGTTTATAGTTTGATATTTACTGCTATGATAGTCTGACGAAGAATATGCTCCAGCCTGTAATGTTGTACTTATCTTATTTTTCATGTTAAGTAGAATGTACCAGTTTGCTTACCTTTCAACAAAGACGCATCGGTCTAATTGCGTCATTCAGGAAAAGAGTAGGGGGACTCAGTTCACGGGGTAAGAGATTTTGATTCTTTACCACACAGACTAAAGGAATACATGGTGCAATTCATTTTGCCGATTTTTTAAAGGTCATATGAAGAGGCTTATACTGAACCCAATATCAGTAATGGCATTTTAATCATCCTTACCTTTAATAAGACAACGTAGACGGGAATGGACACGGGAACTCGTTGTTGATCATTGCACCTGAGGAACAGTAATCCTGTCGATAGTGCAGATACATTAATTCGTTTTTATGCGAACAATAGCATATAAATGGCAACTTCACACTTGAAGTCACTTTTAAGTTTTTAGGAACAGAAGTTGATATTTTCGACAGTTTTTGCCTTGACAGCCTGGTTAAACCAAAGACTACCTAGAAATCTAAATTGATTAATCTTAGTCATGACTTTGTGCATATTTTTTCTTAGCTCACATTGGTTCTTTTTAAACACCTGTTTAACATCTGTACATCAATTTGCCATTTGTTTGCCTTATTGTCTATGATGACCGTGATTTCCTACTGCTTCATAGCTTGAGAAATAGTTGGGAAGTAATTTAAGATCCCATAATTGGTATTTTTTGACGCAAATTCTTGCAAAATTGCAATAATTTGTTTTTATAATCTGGAATTACCACTGTTGAATCGAGTTTACATTCACTTGTGGGTGAGCGTATTCTTATCGATTTCTCACCTACAGGTGCAGGCGCTCGTGATCGAATCGATTTCCTATGTATTGATAAATTGGTAAGTTACTCACATTTCATCTTTTTTCCCCCGCTTTGGTCATGTCCGGTTTTTATTCATTAATTCAATGAATTTGTAGGTGAATGGCGATCAATTCATATGGTGTCCCAATCGAATCTATTGCTTAAGACGACAGGTTCATTAGTCGGCTGTATAGCTATCTCCCCTAATATTTTTTTACCGTTTAGTATTATTGTAACAATTCTAGAAGGTGATAAATAAAATATTTTAACTGATTTATTTTTAATTGTTTTTTTAATGACAAAGCGATTAAACTCTTACGAGCTTTATTAAAAGAGACGTCAAACGAATCCAGTGTGTTGTGAAATGGAGTTGGGGATCGTGACTTAGTATATGATGAAGTCCGAATATCAAGAGTCTTACTTTCCAGCACAAATGATTTGCCTTTATTTCTCAAAAGAGGAAGAGTTTACCTTGTACTGTCCTAATGTTCATTCTTCATTACTGAAGCATCTAGATTTAGATCATTCGGTCAATAAGCTCTGAACATTGTGGGCATAAACATACCCGTGAATCTGGGAGTTAAAGTTCGTGGATGGTCATGTATCCTGCATCAAGTTTTACAAACAATAGCAGGAAGATGAAACTAGTAACGACAAATTTAATATACAACAGATCACTAAAGAAAATATTTTCACTATTACTATGTATATTTTAATTTAAGATTTGTGGTGTCTATTTATGGGTACCAAAACTGTGATTACAAAGCAAAACAATCTTGACATTTTAAAACTGTTCATGCTTGTAGCGGATGCTACACCTAAGTAATCCTCCTAGCAGTCCAAATAGCCTCTAGTAGAGTCCTCTATTATCTATTCACTCCCAAATTAGCTAAGCTATACCCAATGTGGTAAGGAAGAATATTCGTACCTAGAACAAATGTTTATCTATCAAGAAAATAAATTAATTTATATAAGATCTGATATATGATAAGTAATTGACTATCCGATTAGCCAAAAATTACAGAGATGGGTTCTTCACTTGTGGTCTTACATACATTCAGGTGTGAGCACAGAAAGCCAACAGTCGATAATCCAGTGCATGAGGGAGTTCATTTCCATTCCGTCCACTCGAATTTACCAAAACTCCTTAGGACATAAAGGGAATCGAGATAGAACGATTTCACACTATTTCTTACGACCTTCCTCCTTGCACGTCCATCTTATAGCAGCCTTCGGAATAAAAGGAAGTCTTTTTGGCAGCATATAGTCTGTAGTTTATTAGTATTAATCCGCCAGTAGCAACCGTCTCATAATCATTTCCTAAGAATTGATGACATCACATAGAAAATTTGTTTTTTTTCACACCTTATTATTGAGAACAGTTTTCAAGGTTTAGTATTGACTATCTGGAAGAAGTCAACGTTGAAATTCAATTAAACTTCCCACTGAAAACCTGTCTTGCATCTGAGCGTAATAGATCCATTACCAAATTTTAAATGTTTTCATTTGTAAATGTGAAATTTCAGTGCCGGTTTTTTCCAGAATATCTTGATTTTTTGTGGAGATTTGTCCAGAAATTGAGCCACCATCTTAATTACCTTATCAAGGACTTTCATAGGGAGAGAGATTCTTTCTCAGCCATTTCTTGTTTAAATCTATGTCCTTTACTTCACTCATTAATTCAAACATCACAGCTGTTTCTCCTCCTTATAATTAAATACATCTTACAACAAATAATTAGATCATACCTGCTTATATCAACCATTTGAATTGTAATAGACAGAAAATACAGTTGAAGTCCAGTAATCTGGAATTATGCATCATCGTCAAGAGCATCCCAATAAAGACGGTTTAAGTGTGCGCTCATCGATACACACACAAATGAAAATCATCACATGGAGACATCAATGATCAGACATGTATACAAACTTTAGATTCCTATCAATAAATTGGGAGTAGCCTTTTTCAGCCACTTCTGTATTGTTCATAATTCATTAAAGGCTACGTCTGATTATGCAACCTTTTACTAACGCCACACACTAAAATCTTCGACTTTAGTTTTTTCATTGCTTCTATCCTGAAAGGAAATCTCCTCACTCCCATACTGCTAGGCTACGTCAGACGCCGTTAATCTGCACACAGCCAGAACTGTGGATGGTTTACCAAAATGGCTAATTCTTGTCAACAAGAGGGTGATAGAAAGCGAGCTTCTTAGCAGAGTGGTTCCAGGATACCTTTCTTCCACCAAGAAAATTCAAGCGTTGGTAATAGTCTTTAAAATATGATTGGGATGGACATCAGCCTCCATATCTATGACTTAGTAGATGCGCAACCTAAATCCCTGCTGGTATGAATGGCGACACCGACTTTATATGAAACTGCTGGGTAAAGATTAGAGCTTAAGAAATACCATCATAGGATTAAGAATTCATGGCAAACGGAAGTTCTTTCAATTTTCAAGGAACATTAGTTGGAAGAATTGGAGAACATAGCAGGCTCGTTAACAAATTAGGAAATAAATAAATATCATGAAATAATAGGCGACTTAGAGGAGAACAATCGGTTAAAAGGAGTGTAAAGTGAAATCTAATTTAAAGAAATCTGGGGCAAATCTGCTAACTACAGGACTACAGTATGCTAATTATCTTACACCTTTTCCACAATCTCAGTTTTCGAGGTAAAGCATTTGCTATTTTTTACCTTGTACTTTATTTATCAATTTCGATTCGTTTTTTGGTAGAATAGGCAAGAATAATCATTATTAAGAATTCGCAAGGCATGATTTAACTTGCGTATGTAAGCAAGTCAACGTCGAAATCATGAAAATCAAAACAATAAGAACAAGTTTTAGTTATAGTCACTCTCGGCCTCTCTAATAGACTCCCCATAGACTTTAGTAAATGAAGGTCTCTTTTGTGGTTCAAGCTCCCAGCAACTTTTCATGAGTTCTTTAGTAATGACCAGCATTTTCTTAGGTGTACTGAGTCTTCTTCCACGACGGAGAATCTGTAAGAGATCTTCATTGTCTATTTTACTGTAAGGCTCCGAGCCTAAGGTGCATATCTCCCATATTACAACTCCAAATGACCACGCGTTCAATTGCATGTTAGTTATTTTCATCTTCCAAAACTTCTGAGGCAGACCACTTCGGATTAGGACTTCCAATATAGTATCTTGTATCTCAAGGTCTGCTTAGCCTGAAATTTCCCATCTAATTGGTGAAAGAGAATCGCTTGAATATTTTACTCTTTCTACTGGTATTAATTCAGTAGACAATGCTGTTACTTAACCGAATGCTATTGGACTGATCAAGATAGATGCTTCGTGCGGCCAGATCACGGTGTTCAATTCGTTTTAACTCAAGAGCGTATATTCCACTGGCAATTCGTCGGATTATTTTTCGGAATTTTTTGTGAGGATAGTCAAGAGACTTAATTTGAAGCAGGTACTCAAGCTGTGTACCACCTAACATATATTCAGTTACTATACGAAGGCTTCCATGATGCAAGTACCAGCCAATGAGTGAAGTTAAATAATCATTTACAACGTTCTTTTGAACCTCACAAACTACCAGAAATTCCATTGCTCCTGTCAATGCTCGATCCGATTTCTGTTTAATACTTTTTATTGCCCCTTTAAAGAACACCCAAATAATTATACAATATCGAGTTGTTTGATTTAAATCCACTTTATGATGGTATAAAATGTGGAACATAAGATTTTCTCATAGACAGATTACCGGAGTACAAAAGTTCAAACTTTTCGGATACTTTAGAAAAGATCCCGTTTGTATATTTGTAGAGATTAAATTTTATGATTAACATTCACCACGGGTGAACTTTTGCGAGCTTTAACGTGATGTTTATCAGTCACATCCATCTGCTCTTTGCTTTATGAAGATACAAATCCATCAAAGCTACATGATGCACTATTAATTCAAATCAATCGGTCAACAAGGTCTGAATATTTTGAACATGAACTCACACAGATATCCGGGAGTCGAATTGAGGTTTAGAACATTAGGCTTTTATAAGATGAAATGGGCAACTTATGAGAAAGTAAACATCTTGATGCTTCTAGAATTCAAATAGGTTAATTCACTCGACATTCTGACTTTCTTATAGACACCTATTCTACTCCCCCGTTTCATTCCTCACTAATCTTTTTTGCATATTCAAATGCTATGCTATGACTATCCAGAGATCGAACTGATCATAATGCAAAATGTAGTATTTTGAAAAATCCCGCTAAACCTCATGTTGTATCGGCATTAAAATTACATAGTGCCAAGAGAAAAATATAGAAATCCAAGGAATTGAACAACGCAGAATGTGTAAAATAAAGGAATTACATACAGGTACTGATGAAACGGTTGTAAATGGATGTACCACACTTAGGGATGCATTTGAAGGATAACTCTCTATGGCAATACTTTAGTTTCCGTCCACGAAGCTACAGTGACGTCTTTTGTGTCCCTATGACGCAAAAGCCCTATGTCATATCTAAAAGCGCCTATCGATTCCCCCCTTTCTTTAACCGTCTCGTTTCACTTAAAAGTACATCTGCGCTTACACAAGTGACTCATATAAAACTGTATTTGTTTTTCCACTCAACACATAATGTGAGCTTGTCGGCTATCGGCTCCGACGCTTCCTCGTTTCAGTCCTTGTTGTGGCTTCCTTGAATACACTTTGGTCTAATCAACTCTTGGCGTTCTGCTTCACAATTATTGTTAGCTCTTACTCAAACAGCTACAAATTGGTGACTGTTGTTGTTGTTGTTGTTAGTTGCTAGCTGCCAACCGTTAGTTGTTATCTTGAGTCCAACATATTAAACGCACCTCAAATACGGATATTCAAACGCGTCATGCAGCTTTTACTTTAGGGAGTGAAGTGATCTTGTGAGAGCAAATCCAAAAAAAAGTTGATGGAGAACCGTATTGGTTATTTCTTGTCAAATTATGGACTGGTGTAACGCTAGTTTCTTAAAGACACGACTTCGGGTTTCAAGAAATCTTAATGACGACATAGACTAGACTGCTCATCGTCACCATTGTTATTCTTCATGGCAGAGCAGAAGAATGCTATTGAGTTGTAAGCATGGGGAAGCAGCTGACTTAGGGGAACAAAACAAGGAATTAAGCGGAAGGGAGGAGGGTGTCAAACAGAAAGTTACTGAAGTCAAGCAATCAAGAGTTTAACTTTGATTTAATTCTGAATGTTAGGTCACTGTATAATATACTAATGCTCAAATTTATTTATTTAATCCCGGGGTTAAAGGGGGTGTGATTAATCCAATACATTCCGATCTCATTGATCAGTTGATTGATTATCATAGTTACACAATAATAAACGGAATGTAAATGAGAGTAGTAGCGATTGTTTTAGGATAGCAGAGATCGCTGTGCAATGTTATAAGTTGTGTAATTTCATTTTTAAGTTTTCTTTAATCATTAAAAGATTTAGATTTGTATTTGGGACCTTATATAAATGAGATTAATATTAATAAAAACTGAATTCCCGCTTAATTCGTCACAAAATGATCTAAAGGCCAAACTGGAGTTACACTTATCATTTCAAGCCGAGAATAAATGATACTTAAGCCAATGAGAACCTTTGTTATTTTAAATACTCTGACAAATCGCCAAAGCTCGGATTAATAAATACGTCAATTCATCTTATGTAGACTCCACCAAACTCCGTTACGATAACATCACGTAAGCTAACGTCAGACTGCATTCTCAGAATGAGAAGAAAAAGATTCTTTGAAGTGGTGCGAACGACTAGTTTTCAAAGTTTATAATATAATATATTTCTAATAAATTTACATTAAGAGCATTGTCTAACTTACTAGGTTTTGTCAATGCAATAACTAAAAACGAAAAAATAATAAGTGAATGAATCTATTCCTTTTAAGTTGATAATTTATCAATAAATAATGAATTACTGGTTTATTTACTGCTCCGTAGAATCTCTAGTGGAGGCATTCGAGACTGAAAAATAGGTCATATTAAGCATTTTAGATAAGAAATGAATGTAAATAAAAAACAGCCCCGAAAAATATTGCGCTACATAACCTCCTCCATTAAATTAATTCATCATTCAGCAACAGTGGTAATCTTACATTGTTCAAGAATTCATAATCTGTTGACATTTTTTCGGAAGATATGAGTTGATATTGTCCTACAAGCGGGTGTTTCTTTGAAGGTTGTGTTATTGTCACCGTTTAGTCTTAGGCTCAACTATGGTCTTTGTTGGAAAAATATTGTAACAAAAAATGATTGGCGATAGACTTATCAACGCGCATTTCGAAAGTCATTTTTCAAATTAATTTCACATAGAGCGGTGTTGTCACAAGATTACGACCATTTATATAACACATAATAGAAATTTAAGCATTGTAAAATTTGTCATAATGTTCTACAACAAAAAATAATTAAATTTTAAATTTCATTATATAACATCTAAATGGAATGAAATGAACACTTTATCATTCCGTTATTCGAAATCCATAATTGTGACGATTTTAATTTTACAATGTTTGCCTTTTAAATACCTTTAACAGTGAATATCAAAATAATTACATTTTCAGTTATTTACACTACAAATAAAATAAAAAATTTCATTTGTAGGTTTCACAATTTACCAGAGGTATTTTAAATCAAACATAAGATGGATATCAAAAATGCTGTGCAGAAAAATGAATAATTAAACCTGGTGTATATAAAGTTATAGGAAATTTTAACCTACGGGCATCTGAAAGTAATTGAGATCGGTCATTTACTGATCAAATAAAAAAATTATTTTAATAGTAGTAAAACATTAAATTGACAAAAAACCAATAACACTTACGCGTGTAGTAATTTTCAGTTCGGTTTACTGTCATTCCAAACCCTGTACCTGCAATCAAAATTTTAAAATCGTGCAATAGTTTGTTAGATTTTCGTTTTTAATTGCAGATAAATTTGGTCGCTTACGATCATCTTTAAAATTGTTATGTTGAATTAAAGCTGTACCACCATTTGGATGATTCTAAAGTATAGTAATTCAAATCCACCAGAGTCAACACAACATGAGATGGAAAATCACTTTGAAATTTATGGCGTTAGTTGCTCTCTTACCCCCTCTAATTAGGCAACACCCCACAGTGTCTGTTCTTTACTTTGTTCATTATCTTAGGCCCGTTGATTGATCTAGATCTATTAAGAAATACGCGGTAAGCAAACTGCCGATAGATACGTCCAACCTTTCACATTTTGGGTCCAAATGGGTAAATAGTTAAAGCTCCTGCAATGAGGGTTTTGGCCTTGCAGTTTGTAACCTTATACTGTAGATATTCCAGATGGCAGTAGAGGGTGCTATTCCCATTTTTCTCTCCGAGGCAATAATCAATGCTTACGGTAGAGAATTCCAAATTTCATTTAACGAAATGTTTCCATTTTACAGAGACTTAACCAGTGAATATTAATTATGAATCGTTTAAAAGACTAATAATTTATAAAAATTAATTTTTTCGAAACCTATTTACTAGGTGTTTTTTTATGTGTATAAATCGATTTTTTAATTTAATTTATTTATTTTATTCTGAACGCGTACTGAAACTATTTTTATAATTAAATAAATCAATAAACTTGCCTTCTTTGACACAATATGTGCCCTTTGAGCAGGTACGACAGCATCATCTGAAAGTCATTTCATCTTAGTTAATTACAGTTTTCCGTTTTTTTGCTATTTTGCTACGTTAAACTATAATTATTACTGGCGCAAACTGAACGTTGTAAACTCCCGATATTAGGTAGAAGTTACTTTTTTTACCCTTTCCTCTGAATCGGTACATATTAAAAATAGACATTTGGTTCCACTGAAACTATTTTAAATTAAAAATACTTATTAAAAAAATAGCACAATATGACAATGAACTGATCACAAAGGTCTGGAAGCTGAGCACATAAATTCAGTTAAGAAACTAGGAACAAATCCCTACATCTGGACACTGCACTTGACTGAAAAGTAAAAAATCTGTAACCTGAATCCTAATATTAATTTTAGCAAGATAGTTTTACCCTATTTCTTCCCTCACACCCTTATTGAATTCTTTCATTCCTCTTTATGTCCGGACGCTTTCTCAAATATAAAATTGCAAAAATTTACAAATTTATAATAAATCTCGGCTTCAGATGGAACTTCTATTTTTCCAAAAACGTTTACTCCAGAAATTCATTTATGTATAAGGTTGATTCATCTTTTAACAGAATAACAATTGCATCAGAACCCTTGCCTTTTATCCTTTTCAAAAGTTTGCCAACTAAAATTAGAAAATTATAAATGTTAAATTATGTTATTTATAATAAAACCGCATTTATTTTTCACTCATCATATATCTGGTAAAATAGTGTTGTGGAATTTATTCACAAAATGTAATGGAGGTTATTTTTAAAAGCGATTTAATTGACGGTTTTCAATTCATCTTTAACTTCAAAGAAATCGCAGAAATCTTTCATAAGTGCAATATTTTTTTCCATTTGAAATTCATTTTCATTGACTCTATTGATAGGTGCGATATTTAATGAAATTATAATATTTTACGGCATATTGCATGGGGAAAGCAGGAATATTTAAAAGTACTTTTCAATAAAAGTTATGGTAAATGTTCTATCAGAATTAATAATACAGTTTGAAACAATTTTATTTTTTCATTTAAATATTTCCAATTTTAGATAATAGCAGAAAATTTGGAACTCACGAAGTGAACTTCTTCGATTGCGTTCTAAATGTAAAGTTAAATATTATTTTCATCTATAATGATAAAGCCTAATTTAAAAACAAACATATATAGTGCACTTCAATCCATGGTGTGTTAGGTTTAGTGAGTTTGGGATATGGTTTCCTATATCCTTCTTGTGGAACTCTTTCAAGCATAAATCCTCAATAACCAGTCAAAAGCATAAACGATTTGTGCTCCTGTATGCGGGAAACTTCGAGAATTCCACACTAAAATAAAAAATAAAACATGAAAAGCGATAGAGAATTCTATGTCTGAGTTTGATTGAAAAGAACATCTTTATAAGAAAAGAAATTAAAATAAAATTCAACATGTATTATTTAAGTTTTAATCAAATATTTACAAATTTAACATGTGTCAAAATTTATCACGATTATGAGTCGTTGCTTGGTATAATTTTGAGTAAATTGCTGAAAATTGTTTAATGTCGTATTGCAATTGAGTTCGAGGGATTTGGAAGCTAATAAAATTGCAACAGCATCTATGAGTTTGCAGGACAGACTGAGTAGTGCAACCGATTGCAAATTATTCCTGGTTAATTAGGAAATTATTTGTCCCTTTATCTTACACAGATCGAGGAAAAATCTATTTTTCTCACAAATGGATGTGTATTAACTTATAATAAATCGAAAAGACATATGTGTTTATAGAGGATCTAACCGTCATTATTATTGAATTTTAATCCAGAACGAAAGAGAAAGAGAAAATGTAATAGTGTCTTATAAGTGGAATTTTATAGTACTTTGACATAAATTCAAGATATGTAATTTTGCACCTCTATTACTTATATTCGAGAATACTTTTAGGAAATTCCGCAACGAAGCTTCAATAAAATGGACTTCAGTTTTGGGTTGCCACAGAAGGTCGCACTAGCTATCCTATTTCACAGATTCATAACTAAGGCTAATTAATCTAGACACCAGGGCGGTCTTTAGATTAACGGACGTCCCACGGCTGCAACAGTGAAATATAATGCCTCCTGATTCTAAAAGCATAAATCTCCACTTCAAGGGAATTTGAGCGAGAACATTTAACTGCAAAGCTACCCATTGGAGGTGAATATTTTTAAAAAAGGAAGAAGTACATTATCTCTAGTGCCGAAATCACCGTTCTCCAGATTCCAAAAACCCTATTTTCGTTTACACTTCCAAATGTCATTCTCTCATTTGACATCGGATTCATTATCAGTTCCCTCATAGGATCTTTTGACGAAGAAATAGCGCTTATTCTTCTGAACTGAGTATTGATAGTGTAATATCTCTGATCACACAGAGGCCAAATTTTTCAACGATTTACTATTAGCCAAATAGTATTGTGTACACGACTCTAGATTAAATTTTACACTTTTCAGGTTGTTCGTGTTTAATGAACGTATTTCACTCTGTCGAGTACTGAATCACCAAATTTTCGAAGTTTGACTTCGACCTCTACTTTCCTGAGTGACGTCAAGTCTGTGAAGTTCAAATGTCCCTGACTTGTTTTGGTCAGTTACATCTTCTCAGTACTTTTGTATCTTCTAAAACTGATAAATCATTTTGCAGCTGTGGTCTGTAGTACTCTCTACTTTTGCCCTATTTCTAAGCGATGTAATAAAAGGACAAATTAAGCTTTCTATTTCTGGTAACTTTGTTACATTCCTATTACAAATTATTACACAGTAACAAAAATTTAACATATGCACTCTTGTTTCCACTGAATAAAGTATATAACCTTGGATATAAAACGTAGCCTAGCATCCGTATGAGGTAAACTATCTAAAATTGAAAAAAAATTCAGTCTTGTAACTTAGCAACAGTTCACATCTTAGCTGATTTTATTAATGAAATACACCATTTTCATATGCCTTGAATACAGGATAATTAATAGAATATTGATTGGTCAGTAATATGAAAGTATGGAGGCGAATAAGGCAAAAGGGTAGGCAGAAAATCTAGCATCAGCGATGAGATCGCGAGACCAATGTTCACCAGTGCACATCCGGTGGGGTGTGTGCCTAACCACCCTGGTTAATTCAGGTCAACATGAAATGTGGAAGCTAGCAGAATTCCGTAGGATGCGTTCATTCAAGGTACATAATACTAGTGCGATTTCCCATTCATTTGTCTTCTTTTGATTTCAAACGTCAATAAACTCAATATGGGTGCTTGTATATTAATTTAATTAAACCCTTTTCAGAGATGCTATCATCTCAAGGACATTTCCAAAAATTGAAACTTTTTTGTTAACTTATTTCTTTCAATTGGCCAAAAACATAAATTTTTTGCATTTGCTGCGTAAAATAAGCTTGAAAAGCAACAATAAAAGTTCCCTTTTGAAAAATTACGAATCTATAATTAAAATCTTTCTCCTTTAATAGCATCCTTCTCGTCCTCATCTAAAATTTAGGGAAAAATATTTCAATATTGCATTATTCCTATTATTTTGGTTTTAAAATATGTTTACCAATTTTGTTGGGTTTTTTCTGTATGAAAATAAAATAAATATATTTCATTTTCACAAATAGTGCAACAGGCACATACATTTGTTTAACTACAATGCTATAATTTACCACTTTATCCTTGAGTCTGACAGAAACTGACGTCTCCTGTTTTTTAACCTCACCTAAAAATTTAATTAATCCTCGTCAGATTTTTGCATATTCAAGAAGTTTTTATTTATGTTAACAAAAGATAAAAGTAGCAGAATCCCTGCGTAGTTTCAAATGAACCATAAGACTATTCGAGTAAAGCGGTCGTATTTAAAGGGAAATGAGATTTCATTCCATAATTTTTCAAACTTAGAATTAATCCGTTTAAAGTCCTCTACTGCGGATTTTCAAAATATGTTGAGGGCTTTATTTCCAAATATATCCTTCAAAATATTTGCATTTAAATCGATTTCGATGATCTTAAGCTTACTCGATTGAACCTCAGTCATTTCTTTTTCCTCCGAAACCGGGCATTCACATTTGTCTAAAGTGTTTAAAAGTTCAAATTAATTAGTTTAATTACCATTATTTAATTAAGCACAGTATAATTTTTACATAATATTAAGTAACTTACATGGTCTCTTGGCTAAAATACAATAAATGGAGTAGCAGTATTCATTCACAGAATAAATAAGATAGGTAATTTAAACATGAACATACGTTCAGTCCACGCGTTTTTGTTGCAACGCTCCTCATCATCAAACCCTACTCCCATTTGGTCTGATAAAAAGAAAATTTCATTAAATTTCCTTATTACATCTCAAGTGCACACAACTTAAAAACTTGAAAATAATAAAAAATACGCAGATATAAACCGAATCTCTTACGTTGATCCTTTTTTGCCTTGTCTCTGCTCCCCAATTGCCATAACTTTGCTTATAATATTCAAAAAAGAACAAATTGAAACAATCAAGGAGTTTTTAAGAAAATCAAAAAAAAAATTTGATGGTTTTAATAATTTTGTCATAACGTAAGAGGAAATTCGTTTCACTTACATTTCGGTTCCTTACTTTCCTGCTTAAGTAGATCCCTTGAATCTATTTGGAAAAAGGCATAATAATAAGATCAACTTTTGGATAATTTAAAAAATTGTATTTCAGGTCGCTTCTCTATCTGAATTGGCACCTATAAGAAGCATGCAAAGCCTTTAAAATAGAAGTTATTGCAATAAATTTAGGCATGATTTTAAATAACATTAAGAATTTATAAGCAAATGAAATAATAAGTGAATAGGTATTGCCTAGAGTAAACTCTATGAGCATTGTTATTTTAAAATAGGTTGCTAACCTCATCTTCCCAGTCTTAGAACTTGAATCATAGTTGCGTAACTAATCACAAAATGAACCAGTTGGTAGGAAAATCCGGAATATCGTGAACATGAGGTTACCCATGTATCTGACAATCACGCCGTGAAATATAAATACCTAAACATAAGTCAATTTTATGGGAGTATGGGAACGCAATGCTATAATAAGCGTAATAAATTAAGACTCATGTTATCTTAGCTCCATTTTCTTCTTCTTGACTCTCTAGCCATTCCATACTTTAATGGACCCGTTTGCTATTCCCCTTATGTAGACGCCTTCCTGTGATTAAAACTTATAAAAGCGTTATTAGCAGTGTCAAAATAAAAATAAGAGTTTAAATTTATCAATAAGAAATAAAATTTTACGGGCAAAGAGTTATTAATCGACAATGCAAAAATCTTGGTATCAGGACTGATATCTTCAAATTTATTATCATGAAGCTTTTCCGGTGATAAACTCAACTTCTATCACACCCCTTTTAGCCTAATATAATGAGTACGGATGGCTGTTAAATTGACTGGGTGTACATCAGTGGGCATCGAACTCGCAACATCTATCATCACAAATAAACACCATAATCGGTGCACCACCTGTACACACTATCTTTTATAATCAATTATTTTATGCAACAACTTACTCATTCTATGTGCTCGTTGAAATGGTGTGGATGATTCACTCCGTGGTGGCGGAGGTGGAGGAGGTGGCGGTTGATCAGTCTGGTTATTAGAGGTTTTCGATTCTGTGAGATCTTTAACAATGTCACTAAATGAAAGTCTCTCCTCAGGTTTCAACTGCCAACAACGCTCCATAAGTGTTGCCATTTTATCTGGTGTATTAACTGGCCTATCCAGTCGTTTGCCTTCTTGGAGGAGAGCACTCAATCTGTGCCCCGGGACATCACTATAAGGCAGACTTCCAAAACTGTAAATCTCCCACACCACAACCCCAAAGGACCAGACATCTGCCCTATTTTCGAACTCATTTTCATTTGCCAATACCTCGGGGGCCGTCCATCTGACTGCTATCAACCCTGAACTGTACTGCGATTCAAATGGTCGGCTCAAACCAAAATCACCTATCTATCAAATACATAAAATTAATTGAACAAAAAATAAAATAACGAAGAGTAAAATAAAATGCAAGAATGAAACCTAAAATTAATAAGTATTAAACATTGATAAAATTAAAAAATGCAAATTTAAATTCTTCACAATTTTTTTAACTGTAAATTGATAGTATGTTTTAATAAATCATAATTATAAATATTAAATGTACACATTCTAAAAAGTTTTTTAAATAAGTCATATTTATATTAACATTAGAATTTAACAATAAAAATTTACTTTGATATCGTTATTTTTATCCAGGAAAATATTTCGGGCGGCGAGATCACGGTGGACGAGTTTGTTTTCTTCCATAACTTGCATTCCTAATGCAATTTGAAAGACATATCGGTACTGATTGATTCGCTCTATGTGGTTCTTCTCATTGTTATTTAGAAATACCGACTTAAGACGTTCTTGAAGGCATCCGTTGGGCATATACTCGGTTACAACATAGAGATTATTTCGATCACTGTACCAGCCAATAAAAGGGAGAAGGTATTTATTTCCATCGCTCCCAGAAAAGGTTGCCAAAACTGCTAACTCCATTCCTCCGGTTAATGCGTATTCAGATTCTTGTTTTACGCGTTTTATTGCCACCTGTCGAGTTACATTTGAATTTTTCTAATTGAAAATAAATAGGAATATACCAGTTTAATGATCATCAGTATTATGTAACTTTCATATACACATTTTTTCATTATGAGAAAGCAGTTGACATCGGTTTAAAGTCAGTCCACTAAATAATATATGAGAAGGGAATTAAGACCTTGACAGTAAAATCAAGGTATCAACGAGTCCTTCTTAGTTTGACTTTTGGATTTTGGTGGCACAATACTTACATAGTAAGTAGTTCACTTTCCTTAATTCAAATTTCATTATTCTTCATCTGGATTATAAACAAATTCTTGTCTGCGATGTCTAATGCTCAGAGCTGAGATAACTAAAATTTTCTCACCAAAAATATTTTACTTTAAACATTACCAGAGGTAGAAGTTAAAGTATTGGACCATTTCAGCCAATTACTTAGCAAACAGAAGTTTAAGAATTATCCACAATATCAACGAGCTGAAGCAAATGCAGGATTGAAACCCCACACAGCACTGAATTTTTAGAATTACGTCTATAAACGCAAGACTTGGAACTGTTACTCGGCACCGTCTGTATTTCAGTTATTTATAGGACAGTTATGACGTAATCGGGTTTCGACAGATAGAATCAATTCGAATACGAACACCTATGGACGAAATCAGAAAATCAATACATTCAAGTGTGTTATTGCATATGGAAATAACATTAGCCTTTAACAGCTAAACCAAATGGTATGGAAGGGCCCAGAAATAAATCAGCGGGTCAACAGGCTCTGAACATAGTGGACATAATCTCACTCATGACTGAGAGTCAAATGGCGAAGATGGAATATTACAACATCATAATGTGGATTCCATCCTTTTCGAAAATATGGACAACTCAGTGCTCCAAAGTAATATTTTTGGTGTACTGGTTTCATTACTCCCCTATTTTTAACCCACTCATTCGTTTCTTACCCTACTATACTTGTTTTGTTATTTCCTGGCTCAGATGCTTCCCCAGCAACAAAGGTTTTTGTTGAGCCACTGGCAACAAGAACTTACAAAACCACAATTTGTATGTGAGTGCTGATCAAAAATAATCAGCGAAACTTGGGGCCAAACGTATTATTTATACAAGATGATTTTACAGCTCTCCCCTTTACGATAATTATAAGGAAAGTAGTGGAAAATTTAAAATTTCTAGAAGTTTCTAGAAATAAATAAGTTCCTTTGGACACTAACCATAGCTTTATAAATTTAATGAAAGAATGCATTGAAAGTCAAAGATTCGTATTTAAATACCATTTTGATCATTACATTTTACCCTAATCATTTCTTATTCTCATAAAGGCTGAAGGGGGCGAGCATCATGTAAATTAAAAAATAGAAGGACCGCGCCTATCCCATCCTGAGTAAGTTAGAGAAGTTGTATGATAGCTGTTCTGGCTACATCTCCTAAGGAAAGATCTTCAGTTAGTCTTGTAATAAATAGGGCATTAATAATATACAGAGGGCGAAAGAAATAGTGACACAATATAGATTAACTTGGCTAAATTTACATGAGAGAAAAAAAAAGAAATGTTTCGAGAAGCCGATTTGAGTCTTTTCGGTCCTCCTAAACTACTTTTACAGAATCATTCCTCGTGCATTGGATCATCAATTATTGGATTTCTGCGTTAGTGTCGCGATATGCAATAACTGGTAACCAATTATTTCCTAGGCTAAATAAGAAAAATTTCTTCTTAATAAATAAATCGATATCTGAATTTGTTCATACAATGCAGATGTTTCCTTTATTAATATGCGACTTTATGGGACACCATTTTTATGGTAGCCGAGTCTTTAGTGCCGGAACGCATGTAAGCTTTTTTGAGACAAGGCGACTTGAGCTTGACTGACTGCCTCAGGTCCACAAGTGTGTGTAGTTTCCATATTAAATTTATTGTAATTGACAAGAAAATAAGATGGAATCTATTCTCTTGTGTTCTCTCTGGGATTTTCTTAGACTTTTGTACTTGGTTCCCAATGGGTTACAATAATTCCTATTATTATTTTAAATCAAATGCTAAGAAGGAATAGTCCTTAGTATTCTAATAAGAGAAATAAATAGTAATTAGACATAGATAGAATTGTTTAATAATTCGATATATTTTATTTGGAGCTTATTTTAAATTCGAAAATTTATATAGAAAGCGGAAAAAGAAACTCACGGAATCACAGTATTTTCCAAGAAATACTTCTCCAAATTCTCCCTTACCAAGATTTTTTGAATCATTGTCATCATCTTTAATCTGAATACTATCACTCTTTAGGCGGAACCTTCCAACAAAGTACAATAAATCTTGTTTGTAGATCAATGTTGCACCCATTCTACGACTTGCTTTTTCAGTACCAGTTTTCTTAAAAAAAGAAAACATTATCTGAGTAACGCCACAATTTACCTTAACTACGTCCTGCATTAATTCAGAAAGCAATCTTCCTTTACATACTGTACGTCCACTTTCCTCAACTGATACTTCATATTGATCTTCATAAGTAACTTTATGTAAATCACCATCCACACCCTTCTTTAAAAACAAACTCCCGTCATTTTTGGTAAATATTCGCCATCCCTTTTTGTCAGCCTGTTCAACATCTGAAAATTTGTCCATATCTCCGTAGTAACCTTCTGTCCAGATGTTGTCCAGATCTGGTAGTTCTTTAATAAAGTAAAATGGCATCAGAATATGCACACTTCCATCCTTTTTAGGCAAATATAGCACATTGGAACAATGACACTAGTAATAAAAATTACAGTTCACACACGAATTTCCTATTTATCCAATCACCAGGATAGGTTTCGAATAACGCTCTCCCCAATATGTTCGATAATTTGACTACTTCGAATAAATTTAATTTGTCCTTAGGATCTAGGATTCCTATATATAAAGTTCCTTCTGATTATCTTTGCATTTTCAGTAATATCAGGAGTTTCGATCATTCTAGTGAAAATGATCCGAAGAGAGACGATAGAATAGGAATTTTTCTTCAGACTGGTCCCAGAACACCTTTGCTCAGTCTCAAATAGGTGTTGGGAAAAGTAATTCAAAATGTGAGACACAGAAGGCTATCTAAAGAACTGTGTGGATATTTGCTTGAGAAGATATAGATATAGAATGACCGCCGGTCCTATAATGAATTAATTTCAGCTTAAATTTCTGTGTCTTATTCTTAGCATTCCTTGTTTTACTCATTCCTGTCAATTTCATTTTTCCTAATGTTTAGTGTAGGATAATTTCAATTTTCGAGAGAGCCAATTTTACTTTCTATCCCTCGAGTGACTCTGTTTATGTCAAATATGCGTTATTAATCTATGCGTCAGTCTCATATGCGGGAGCCTTTTATACACATTTCTGTTGACTACAACGACTTCACTCCATTCCTTTTATAAGTGTGAATAAGACATTGAGTGAGTTTTAGCTTATTGTATATATTCAAGTGCTTTTATTTAATTCCTGTGTGTAATTCATATATTCAATCCATGCTGTGGTATTCAATTTCTCGGAACTCTATTCTATGTTTATGATATCAAGAAGCAAGCGATGCCAGATTCAAGTATTTCAATCCGCCTCTGGAATACTTAAAAATATAAAAGTCAGAACCAGTAGGAATCAAAAAATTAACTCCAATCATATCTATGGTAGATAGGATAAGAAAGCAAATGCTATAACCCTCAACACATTTAAAGCCAAACAGCATCTCGTAAGACTACGACTCAGTTTCAACTGTTCCCAATAATTTGCCGAAAGAAGAAAAACTAATTCAGATTTTCTTAAAGAAAATTCTCCAATTCCGCGTTTTCATAACGGTACCAAGGGTTTCTGATACGGTTACGTTTCCTCAGAGCCATGATGTATGAAGAGCTAGCTTAGCGAATTCTCATGAAAAATTCTGCAGTCAGCAAAGAAAACATTGCTGCTTTAAAATTCTTTCCACCTCTTCTATCCTAAAGCTTCTTTTGAGTTACCAGATACTAAGGAAAGTTATTAAAAAGGCTTACAGATAGTCAAACTGATCAAATCGCCGAGGAAGCTTTCGTTTGATGAGGCTGTCAAGGTATAAACCACCAACAATGTTGATTAATGTCTCTAGAAGCTGAATTTCCCATCTCAAGGGACTTCCAGGGAAGACTGTGAAGTACGAGGCCGTCAAATGTATACGAATATTCTATCAAATCACTTTTACTGGCCGACTTTTGATTACTTTAAGTTTCATAAAAGAAGGGGGTGGTTGAAATGTCACATTTCCCCATCAAAATTGACTTCGAATTCAGTGTCATTCTCTTCAAAAGGTTTTAAAAGAAAGAGGACATTTTCTTCTGAGCCTATATGGTGTGAAATTAAGAATCTATATTCCGCAAACCCAATCTTCCTACTATATCTCCAAATTATTCTCTCAAAGCTATAACTATGCTTCCGATTATTTAAATACTATAATATATGCCGTCTTTGTTGATAAATGGTCATATGTAATGATTCTTCAATCTTAAGTTCTTTTAGAACTTGATTTAATTAATTGATCCATAAATATAAAACTGTGCAAAAGACGGCTCTGTGACCTTGAAACCAAGCGCACCAAACGTTTGTATCTATTTTAAGCATACGCGATTACACGGGTGGCAGTGCGCTTGTCAAAAGTAAAACTCATTGAACTATTGTCAGTACGAAAGCACAAGATATTTAATGATTTTAATTAATAATAAATTAAAGATTAAATCTGACTTACTCTCTGAAATATTCAAATAGTGTTCCTTATTTTTTATGCACTCAGATTTATCAACGGCGATCGGTGTAAAGCAAATAAAAGAAGAGATAAAGAAAATACATATCGTAGTTTTATCTCTAAATTCATGTAAAATTTAATTTAAGCTGAAAGAGCTTGCAAAATAGATTCACCTGCGTTAGATGTCAACGGTTCGACTGGATCTGGTTCTAGAATTAGTAAGACAAAAATACATAAATAATTATTACGATTATTTATTGGGATAAAACAGCATTACAGCGTTTTTTAACTTTTCCACTTAAAAAAGTATTTTAAAAATAAACATTGAGAAGTTTTACTTACGATTAGTAGTCCTATCTGGGAGAGGGGGTCCTGAATTTTAAATAAATGAAGATAAATTTGACAATGCAAAGAAAGTAAAATCGTGAACTAAATTAACTATGGCTATCTAGATTTTATTACACGCTCATCATCTTAAAGCAGAAAAACCTTAAATTCAGTTTAACTGAACCTCTAATAATTGTTAGTCTTTCAAGGATTCCGTTCTGAAATTATTGTAATCTATTGCCATCCACAAGAAGCAACTGAAATCGAGTAAGTAAGGTTCAAGTAAATTAAAACTGCCAAAAATTTCCTCGAAATTTCAGAGATTTCGCGTGCACTTCTTCATTACTTTGAAAATATTGCAAAATATTGCGTTTTTTAATAATTAGGCGACTTTTACTTTGCCTTCGTTAGTAGAGAATTTTCGAAATGTATATATTGTGCAATTATTTTTTATTAATACTTGGTTAAATTTATATCATTTCAGCATAAAAATAGTTTATAATGACTGATAAATGAGCTTAATCGCATATTATAACCTAACAATCCAAATTATGTAACTTATTAATCGGCAGGCTCTTAATTGCTCAGTGGGAATGAAATGACCTCATGCATTGACCGATGGGAAATGAGCGATAACACAGTCGAAAATATGAGAAAAAATCACAAATAAATAAATAAACGAACGAATGACGAAGAAATTATAAAATGTAGTCATCGAAACGAACAAATTATTCTACTTTAAAAAGAAACACAATAATCCTTCCTATTTCTAGAGCTATTATTTCATTAGACGATAGAAAATTTGGAGATATATATCAAAATAAAAGGAAAAGTAAACCTACGAGTTTAAGAAAATACCATAAAATATTTGTTGAGTATCGCACCTGTATTCAACCTCTCGTATGGCAGGAAGGTTCTCTTAGTCTCTGCGCCTAAGTCACGGGATGAAAACAGAAAAAAATGAAAAATATACACAACGATTGAATTCCAATTATATTAATTGTAAAAATGAAATAAACCTTTGACGTCAGTGGGCTTGCATAAATATAAACTTTTTAAGTATTACTTGATCAAAATTAAAGAGTAATTTACAGTAGTATTTTATAAAATGATGCGCAATCTTTCTAAATATTCTGAAATATTTTTAAAAATATATATAACTTCGATGTTATTGAGCAAATATTGTTACTTTGAACGTAGGCTTAAATAAAAATTAGTAATCACGTTTAAATCAAAATTGTTATTTTAATTTGATGAAATCACATGTTTCACTTCTGGAAATAATTAAAAGATAAAAGGTAGAAACTGAAGATAAAATTTCTTCAGTTTCTACCTCATTTCATAAAATTTCATGATTCTAGAATATTTAAGCTAGTGTGTAATTTATCAATTTACCTGAAAGGTCTAAATAATATTTCATAAAATCGAACTTTATCGAACGCGTATGATCGCATATAAACTATGTGAATTAAACCTTACTATAATTGGGAAGACTAGGCAGAAATTTTTTGTGAACCTTCATTTTGGAAACCGAAAAATGAGCTGTAATCTGCGTTAACAGATTAGAAATTCGAGACAATTTGTTACCAGTATTTCACTATCATTGGCGCCATTTATCACCCTCAAATTAGCCAATCATGAGTTTTCTCCTGGAGTTTTAAGGAGTTACGGAAGCCTAAGTTGCACCCGTTTGAGCTATTTTAATTGGTGATTTCATAACTCTTATTGAAATGTTCATAGAAATTAATTGATTGACGATGTAAGAGATTTGCGCAATATTATTGAACTTTTACTTGTACAAACTACAACCGTCTGTTAATATGTTAATTTGGACAGAAATAACCGGAGATTTATTCACTATTACTTTTCCTGACTTATTCACGCCGTTTGCGTATGATCCATTCCTTAATCTTTCAGCACCTTATCGATTTTGCCTCCTGAAGTAACACTTACATATTTAGCCCTACTATTATAATTAGTCCAAAATTTTCTTCTCGATTATAAAACGATCGTTCGTTCGATCGATCGTTTGTTCTTTCTTACACCGGTATCTCCTAGTTTAGCGCCCCTTTTGCAATAAATGTAAATACTGAAGGGAGATGCGAGTTAAGTTTTTAAATTTCAGTGATCGGCCATGCCACCTCGAAACATTCGCTTCTTCTATTAGCCAAACTGCCTCAGATGTCTCTTAACTCGTAATTAGAACAAAAATTGTTTTGACCTCATTAGCTCTCATTTGGGGCACACTTTAATCGAATAGCTTCAGACTGACATATAGCTTGAGAGGCTTTATCTATCATCATAGAACAGACTATTTATGTTGAGAAAGAAGTGAGGAAAAGTGGAAGCCTTGAACTGGCAAAATGAAAATTCTGATAATCTTAGGAGCCGAGGAATGAGTCATAGAGAAAGCACAAAACTTGGTAAAATCGATTTTTAATAGAAATGAGGCAGAATTATCTCATTTGCTAATCTAATTCTTTTTAATTTTTGAGTAGTCTTGATAAAAATTTGAGCTTGATTTAATTCCAAATTTGGAAGCTTAACGAACGGCTCTGTTTTCTTGAAAAGCTAAAATTGCTTACGCTAGTTTGATTGGAAGAAAAGAACATTCAATCACAAAGTAAAATTTCGTTTACGAGTCGATGGTGACATTTCTCTCGCGAATTTTAATCGATTTTAAGGTGTGTCTGAGGGGAAATACATTGCATGAGCACTTATCTAAACTGCAGTTGACAGCTTTTACTTATAAAGCATTAATTTTGGAAGAAAATAATGAGAAATTATTTTGCTTAAAAGTTTAAGGATGAAATTGAGATTATTCTGGCAAAAAAAGGAATGTGAAAAATTTACTATTATGATAAGTCACATCTCCATTACGACAGGGAATTATTTTGCAGTGTTACAGAACAGCACATGTTTGAAATTACGCTGCAATTCCGGCTTATTATTTAACCATATAATGTCGATGACGCCATTGATTTCCTACAATATGAAGGTAAAAATGCTACCGGTATTTGAGTAAATACAACGCATACTAATCACTTCTACCAATAAACGCTCTCTGTTATCACTTTCTGTCTTCTTCTTGACTTGGTTTGACTTCAGTCGATTATCTACCTACAGGAATCCATAACCCTATATATGGTTGTTGCAGCATTAACTCGGGTATTCACGGTATTCATTTTCTAATCGGTAATTGTTTAAATACCAGCAGTAAAATATTCTAAATAGAATAACAAGGAAGGCATCAGATGAATCTGTTTAGTGAACTAAGCTGAGGCGTCTGCCAAACAAACATTCATTGTGAGCCAACAACGAAATGAAAATATTTAACGTGCTCTATTTGTATACTCATTCCCTATCGTGTCTAACTAGTAGCAATCAATAACCTAATAAATTACAAGCTGACTGTAATAACATACTAATCTGATAATCTCGTGTAAGATCGAACGTATTGGAACGGGTCTGCGAGAAAAAACTTAGTTATGAAATGACGTATATGAATATAAGCATAAGCTGCCAAACGCGTTACTACTGAAGAATTGTAAGTAGGTCGAGCTAGCCGATAGGAAAGCACTTGTCAACAAAAACATGTAGTTGACCGATGACAAACCATTACCTGAGGTGTACTTCATCTCATTTCTGTGTTGCTTGAGAGGAAGTTAATCACTGTGGAAAGATGATTGCTTCCTTTCGCACATGAACACTTTAATGCTTCTGTTACATATGAGAAAAGAATATTTTTTTCGAAATAATTCTTAAATGTAAGATTCTTTATTTTCCGCCTTTTAATTCCTGCTTCTTTTAATTCCCATTTATTCGAACGAATTTATTTGCACTACTCTTGTGAATGTCGCATAATATAAATCGACCTATCGATACGAAAACGTGCGTCTTCTGTTGATATAGTGGTTTGGGTCGTTTCGTATTGTGGCGTTGTCGGGTCGTATTTGTAACTAGTGCAATGTCTTAGGGGATTTAAGAGTCGGTCACGGCATCCTATAGAGAAGAGTAGATTATAATAGTTTCAAATCAAGATCCAATCCAAATTGATGAATTTAAAAATCTCAAACTACCGACAACCTCCTTTCAGGCTAATGATTAGATTTCACATTCACTCTATCCATCTATACATCTCCTTATCCAGTTTACATAGAAAATATGAACTCTTCTTATCTATTTTGATCAAAGTGACTTGATGACAACTCTTTAATAATTTTTAAATCTTAGCCTATATCAAATAACTCTTCCTTAGATTAGAATATGAGTTTGACATAACTCATGCAATTTCCCATTTAACTGACTTCAAAACCCAGCTCCAATCAAATTTAATTTGATTTGCCAATTAATATTGATCTCTTAAGTAAATTTTCTTGAATTAGACGTGACTGAAGGTTACTTTGGTGTCCGGCTTATCAATAATGTCAAACTCTTATTGCCATGCCAGATTTGCCATGTCTATCAAACTCCTAAGGAGACCCGAACACTCATTATACTACAACACTCCCCCTTTTAGCTTCTTAATCCCAGTTGGATGGATCACGGTCTTACGTCACTCCAACTGCTTTTTGCCAACTTTATACCCCCGTAAATACTCATGTGTAATTGAACCTATGTTTCAACTCCTACCCCAGCTCCTATCTCCAACTCCTAGTCAACTCTTGTCAACCTGCAGCTCCGTCAGCCAGCTTCTATCTACGGTACCCCATGTACCTTCAGCATTTTAGTCTACTCTCGATCTTTTTATTCCATTTCTCATTGAGACTTTATTCCTACTAAATTTTCCCTTTCTTGCAGCTGTGCAGTGGTCCCAGTCTTATCCAACTATTCTCGCAATATACTCCATTATCTAAAGGCGAGAAGATAATAGGTAAAACGAAGCCCGGCTTAAAAAATGAATCTTTAATTTTAGGATCAAAATCCCCTTCTCCTTCTTCAAAATACGTTATGAGACGGCTTAAATCACTCGGTTACTTTTATTAAAAGGGACTTAATTAAATGATCGAAATAAAAATAGTCTTCACAAGGAAAATTAATATCCTATAGGTCATATTTGCTTGGGACAATTAAGTGTTATATTAACCAAAATGATGAATCATTAAAAAAATTAATATCTGATTAGCCCGTCATAAATTAATAATGTTATCATAATTTCGATATCATAATCAATATTAATCTTACACTCAAAGCATAATTGCAAGTATAAACATAAAAGCTCGTACGGTCAGTAGAACGTCAACTGTTTGCCATTTCTGAAGAAATTCAGATGGTAATTATTTAATTCAAATTTTGTAATTTTCTGTTGCTATTTTAGCGTGAAGTAATTAGTATTCATATTGGACAGGGAGGTGTTCAAGCTGGAAACGCTTGTTGGGAATTATACTGTTTGGAACACGGAATCCAGCCAGATGGACAAATGCCAAGTGATAAAGTCATCGGTGGTGGCGACGATTCCTACAGCACTTTCTTCCTTGAAACAGGTGCGGGAAAACATGTTCCTAGGACCGTTTTGGTCGATCTAGAACCCACTGTAATAGGTCAGTAAATTGAGTGTTTCAAAAATAGATTTTTCTGTGTGATTTTTAACTCTCTGTAGTTGGGCTTTTAGACGAAGTACGAACTGGAACATACAGACAATTGTTTCATCCCGACCAACTGATTACAGGCAAAGAAGATGCAGCGAATAATTACGCTCGAGGTCATTATACAATTGGGAAGGAAATGGTGGACCTAGTTCTTGATCGAGTACGAAAAGTGGCAGATCAATGCACAGGACTACAGGGATTTATTGTCTTTCACTCTTTTGGTGGAGGTACCGGCTCGGGATTTACGTCCTTATTCATGGAGCGACTAAGTGTGGATTATGGAAAGAAATCTAAACTTGAATATGCTATATATCCTGCACCTCAGATATCTACAGCGGTGGTAGAGCCTTATAACACTATTCTATGTACACATTCAACAATTGAACATTCGGATTGTGCCTTTATGGTAGATAATGAGGCCCTGTATGATATTTGTCGACGCAACCTCGATATCGAACGACCAACTTATACCAATCTAAATCGTCTTATGGCACAAGTTATTAGTTCTACAACGGCATCTTTGCGTTTCGATGGGGCACTGAATGTGGATCTGACAGAGTTTCAAACTAATCTGGTTCCCTATCCTCGTATCCACTTCCCATTAGTTACTTATGCTCCCACATTTTCTGCCGAAAAAGCCTATCATGAGCGTCTAAGTGTTGCCGACCTAACTAATAGCACATTCGAGCCAGCTAATCAGATGGTGAAATGCGATCCACGACATGGAAAATATATGACTTGCTGTATGCTCTATCGAGGCGATGTAACTCCCAACGATGTTAACGTAGCCGTCTCCGCAGTTAAACACAAAAGGACCATCCAGTTTGTTGATTGGTGTCCAACTGGATTCAAGATAGGAATCAATTATCAACCCCCCACCGTAGTTCCAGGAGGTGATCTTGCCAAGGTTCAACGAGCCCTCTGTATGATCGCAAATACTACAGCTATCGCAGAGGCCTGGGCACGTCTGGATCATAAATTTGATCTTATGTATGCTAAGAGGACCTTTGTGCACTGGTATGTTGGCGAAGGCATGGAGGAAGGAGAATTCTCCGAAGCTCGCGAAGATCTTGCTGCTTTGGAGAAAGACTATCAGGAGGTTGGTACTGATTCCCTGGAAGTGAATGAAGAAGAATATGAAGAAATCTAATAACCCCCCCCCGTCCCCACTAATACTTTCCTTTTTACTAACCTGTATGATCCATAATTTGTAATCAATTTAATATACTTGCATATAAGTGCCTGTGTTTTTCATTTCAAAGCCTGAAACGCCGTTTCCACAAGTTTAAATGGTGATATGGTCAATTATAATGTTCTAATTTGAGGTTTTATTATCTATGGTAATAACATTAGTATATGTAACACTAAACTAGAGGAAGCATCGTTTTAAAGCCTTGTATTTTCAGCTTGTAACAGATCACCTAGTCAATTTTTTAAGTGTTTTTTCCCCATTTTCACCTTAGCTAAGATGTTGACGATAGCTATTCTCGAATAACTCCTTCCATTTTGCTTGCTGATTATCCTAACCTGGACTCGATTAGACGCAAATCGAGTTCCTACATTTTATACTAGTTCGTTAACATACTGTCATTTAGCTATCTTCCGTAAAGACCTCCTCTGTGTGTTGCTAGCGCAGCAGTTAGAGTTAAAATCCGTCCGAAAAATCAAATATCACCGATTCAGTGCCCATCACCGCACACCCAGTGAATTGAATTACCAGCTCCATGCTAAATGATAGACTGATAAAAATCGAGTTTCCTATCGGGGGGAGGGGGGGGGCTCCGTGATGCTACTAGCTGCCTAAGGTTAGTGTTAGGAAACTCTTCTAAATGAGCTTTGAAATTATTCAAAACCTACTTTAATAACTCTGTTGGAGCTAAGGTACTAGGGCCACCAAATTATGTAGCCCATCGGTAGTATGGGTCACCAATTTGTCGCAGAACTAGTGAATTCTTAGGAAATAAGACTGATGCAGTGGTTATCAATACTTTATTGAGCTAGTAATCAGGCAGACAGGGATGTGAGTCACTGGCTGTTTGAACATGTAGAATTGCGATACAGGAAACTGTTCGTTCAGCAGTGCTGAAACCAGACGTGTGTGTGTGTGTTCGTTGGCCAGAAAGGGGCAATTTATATACTCATTGAGAAGTTTTTCAACACCTAATCATATTGAGATTACTTATAATCGAAATATTGAGCAAACTGGCCAATCAGAGGCTAGTACCAACATCAGAACCGAGCAACTAAGAGAATAGATTGATTTGAATTGTTGATAGATAAAATTGAGAGAAATTAGTCGCGTCATTTCGATCAATCGAAAGTTGGAATTTAAGTCCTGTAGATTCAACAATAGACTTTTCGGAACAACGTTGATTGGGGAGTAAGATCAGGCTGATTTATTATAGGAAATATCCAGAATGATTTTAAAATTAAGACAAATTACTAATTGAAGGGAATTTAAAGGAGATTTGATTGAAGTTGATATGGAATCGGTGTATTAAAACAGATACGACACAGCTTCTCCCTTAATATCATTGTCCCGCTTGTTTTCAGTTGATCATTTCTTATCGATTGCACACCTGACAAAAAGAGAAGCCAAAACCAGTTAATCCATCTCAACGTCCCTCTACTCGCCCTCTTAATCACACTCTGGGTTTCATTCGCGCAGTGCTGACGTTTGTTCCTCCTCCCTCCAAATGCCCATTTCTCTTCCTACTCCTCTCTCATTTCTTTACGGTCGCCCAATGCACACGTTGTCATGGTCTCCTGATTTGATATATTTGGTAGAATTATTTAGAATGATTATTGCCTTGTAGAGGAACGTCTCCAAGCCTAAACTGGTCGGGCTCATACCTTAACCTCATAACCAGGTACGAGTATACATGAAAAGTAATCCCATTTACAGAATGTTAGTTCTACTCAGAGCTTCAAGAATACTTCATGTTACCTCATATCTGTTGCTGCTTTCTGCATTATTCTTCCTTGTTAAGATAGTAAAAACAACTGAAATATTAATAAGCCTTTCAATCGATTGATGGTCAAGAATAATAAAAAAGACAGGAAGTTACATGAAATCGGGGATAGAGAAACCATCATTAGCTTCATTACGAGCTAATTTCGAGTTCAAAACGACCGAAACTGAGGTGGTTGGAATGACTCCCATTTCAGTTATTACAGCCGATATGAGAACAGGCGGAATAACATCATAAGTGAGATTCAAAAGTCGCAGATTTTTGCGATCTTTTTCACGTTGAGACAGGTCACGCCAATTTTCAGGATGGTCCTCCGGATTTACGACGTATTCAAGATCTTTAGGATTCTTCCAATCTTCTGATAAAGCCCGCTCGCCACGCCATAACTCATCTGGATCAGCCAATTCATTAAACTCAAATGCATCCGACTGGGCTCGATCCCAGAACTTATAGGTCTCGGCACAGACCATCACTGGGGAACCCACTTTAGCGTGGATTATGTTGGCAACATGAGCAGTGCCTATCGCCCCAATTGCAAATCCATTGGTCAACAAACTGTGTGCTCCAATCAACGTCAGGTCAATCTACAAAATTGATCGCCAATAAAATGCAAATTATACACTAATAAACCATCTGTAGCTGATGAGAACATACCGTAGAAGCAAATGCGGGCAAAGCACTGATGGGAATGAATTCACAGGGAATGCCCACATTACTTAGTTCCACAAGGGTATTTTGACCATCACATCGAGGTCTGCTATCCACAATACATACGGCGAATCGATGGTGGTATTTCTCCCAGGCAGTAATCAAAGAACGCAAGACCACTTTAGAGGAATCACAGATGCATATTTTTGATCCATCACTAATAATCTTATTCACGTGTTCGACAATCACCAAGTTGGGCTTGTAAATCTGATCGACTACAAACGTACTCAAGGCATCTATTAATCCCGAAGCCAACTGAAACCCAATTAGAGAATGAGGTTACTAACAAATGAACAATAATTAGGACAAAATACGACGCGATTGACAACTCACATCTTCTTGAGTCTTTAGGCTATCAAGTCGATTGAGAGCAGTTTTGAGACAATGAACAGCGTCTCTGACAGTCACAGCAAGGGGACGACATTGATCCAAAAATGTGACATGCCGATCGAAGTGAATTTGAAAGGCACGAGCAATACTGCCATTAACTGCCTGAACTCCACTCCAATCGAAATCGCGAATTAGTACGAGTGTAGTAAAAACAAACTCCATGCACCTCAAATCTGAGCCCTTGATTCGGCCTGAGTCGATTTCAAAGCCAAGACGTTGGAAAGCGAGGTGAATCATTGTTTCTGCACCACATCTAAAAATAAATCAAAGAAAGACCAACCCCGTATGGAGGAAAGTTATATTGAAAAAATGAAACCATGTTAACGTACTGGTGTTGATCGAGGACATTAATCCTTTTATCGGGTTGACTAAGATGTTGGAAGTAACTTATTCGAGCAGGTTCAAAAGGTCTGGGAGGGAGTTTCTTTTTGGATAACTGACGGAGAGACTTCTTAATGTGGGCAGGATCATCCATTCTCATGACACCGAGTGTCCAACGTTGACTGGAGCCCGTTTGGGTAGGTTTCTTTTCCTCCTGAGGTACCTCCGATGCCCCATCAGTGCCAGGAAAACGAATTTTCTTGGTATTTTGTTGTTGTTGCTGCTGCTGTTTATTCGATGAAAAAGGATGCTTTTTAGGACTTTGTTTCTCCTGCTTCGCTTGAGCAAGCTTTTGTTGATTTTGATTTTGTTTCTTATTTTGATTCGGTTCTGCATTGCCATCTTGAGCCTTCTTTGGTATTTGTGCCTGTTTTGTCGCTTTTGCAGATTCCTTTTTAGCCCGTTGGGCTTCCTGTAAAAGACATCATAATTATAAGCGAGCAGAAGCAATATTTTCAAGAAATGTAACCACTGAATACTTGAATAGCACGACGCTCCTTCCTCAACTGGGCCTTTGATTTAACCGTAGGTTCCGAGTTATTATTTTCCATCTATACAAAAAAATCAGACTCAAAAGTAATTTCCAGATTATTGTATTCTTATAAACCCAAAGCGATTGCAAACGTACCATTACTTCATATTCATATTACCCTAACTTAAGTTTAAATATTGCGTCATTAATTAGAAATACCTAACATATACATAAATTTTATGGCTAAAAGGATAAAAGCAAAGGCATTTAAGTGAAAAATAACAACGCAGACATCATGTGATTACCTATCAAAATCAGAGCTAATCCGTTTATAAAGGAAAACAAGACTTATTTTAAAATACTTAAGCATTCATACAACTGGATAAAAGTTAAAGTATAATAACAAGCGAAGTGGAAAAGCCTAAAATTAACCATTTTTCTATTTTATATGGGATGATTCTTCGTTGCTGCATTTATTGTGAAGAATTTCAATTAGACTATCCCCAAACTAGTATTAATTAAATATTGTATTTTAAAAAAATCCTATCTAATTTGTTTGAGTTAAGAATATTAATTAACTGAGGTTGCTTTTAATTTCAGCAACACACAGACGAAAAATATATGCAACTTTTTCCAAATATATGTGTCACAATTTAGAAGACATTATTTGAACAGGCCTATTTTAGATATTACACTTATTTCACAAAAATACCCCATTTTGAACACTTTATTTGAATTCAGAATCTATCTGAAGTTTCTATTAACATACTCAATTTAAATCATGATTCTTTAGACAAATGTTGAGGGAGTATTTATGGTTTATATAAAGCATACAGATCAAATATTTGATTTTTCGTGCGCAATGTTGATTTTATACATGTCCAATCAAATTGATATTTTATAATTCGTTGTAAATTTCTCCAAAGTCATCCCATGAAAATGATGGTCACGTATCAAAAACAGATAAATCAAATTGATGCAAAGCTTTGTATGACTATATGATGTATCTGAAACGATGTGCCGTCCAGGGCAAATAAAAGGAATGGAATGAATGAATGAAATAACTCATTTTGCTAGATCGGGATAAAGGTGGCCGAGAAGCCGCTCAAAGTAAATAATAAACAAATAGGGTTTATATACATCTTCTTTTGATGTTAGTACTGCCTGGTCGTCTATTTCTTCGATTGATGGGTGGCATCTATATAAGTATTTATGTGCAAATGCTCACACGCAGCTAGATATTTGAATGATATTCTGTGTATGACCATTACACGAAGTGGCACAACATAGAAGTAATAGAATGAACTAGCCAAACCACTCATTTTGCTAAATCAGTTGCGGGATAGCCGTAAAACCATCCCAATTAATTGAAAACAAATTTATGTTGTGCAGCATATAAGAAGATGATATCTTTCTCCCAGAATAATTCTAATATGTGGGATTCTTCATTTTCCGCCTTTTAAATCCCGCTCCTTTTAATTCCCTTTTATTTGAACGAATTTATTTACATTACTTCAGTAACTGGCGCATAATATAAATCAGCCAGCCAAGTGTAACCAAGATAATTTATTCACAGTTAATAGTTTTTTAAGGCGAGAATTGGAAGGAGAATAGTTTGGGGTTACAGTCATGGATGGGTTTGTACTAGAGACGAATAGTAATAATGGAGGCCGAGTTTCGAGGGAGCACGTCACACGTCGACGGCACGCCGGTTTTGAACTTTTACTCCTCCTCGTAGGTTGGCACCCTCTTGGTTAGTTGTTTCTAGATCACCGTCATTGGTTCTAACTGTGTAGTGACTTGTGATTGGTATATAACAAAAGAAAGAAAGGTAATTGATTACTTTGTATTCAGTTTCGGTTCCGTCATCATTAACAGCGGCGCCATATGCCGCATATTTAACACCATCGATGCAAAAATATGCGTCTTATTTTGATATGGTGGTTTTAGTCATTTTGCATTGTCGAGTTCTGTTTATAACTGGTACAATCTCCTAGAAAATCTAAGAGTCGGTAAGTGTAATAACGTTGGGAGGGTCTATCGGGATCACATCGATCGGGTAGATGGAGTAAGTCTAGTCACTCGTGTCATCAGATCTGTTCGGAAGTGGCAGACAAGTCGCTCCTAATTTAGTTATGAGTAAATTAGGTTCATGTACAAAACATTTCCTCCTTGGACGTCAGTTATTTCTCGTTGTCGGAGTCTCGGTGTGGTGATAGACACCCGTTTAGGTATCTATGTACAGACACACAGCGGGACCGCCTGTGGACAGTGTAGTGGAGGTCTAATCATCAGTCAATCATTTTTAATCGCTAGGCGATGATAGACAACTGCTGGCTAAAGCAGTAAGCCAGAGGAGAGCAGACCATAGCAGGTTTATAAAAAGACGTTTCTTCGTAGGGCGTCGGCCATTTTTGGTCATCGATGTCTTCGTATGATTATTGATGTCTGTGTAGGTATCCCTGTGCGGGCATATACACACACCTAGGTCACATTTAGATATTGTTTTCGAGGTCTTATCATTGCCAAAAACCAGGTGCTGATCGGCATCTGCTGGCCATTGCAACTCGACTTAAGATAGCCTGTACCGGTTGCAAAAATACAAAAAGGAATAATTTAAGCTGTATATTCTTGCTTATTTTTCTGAAACGTGAATATTAAATCAGTCAGTGAGATGCGATGTTTGCTATTGTATAAGTGGTTACATAAACTTTGAACTTCTTTGTGTAAAATATCGCTAATTGTTATTAATGCTTACCAGCGAAATATATCCAAAAATATTTGATCAATTAGCAATAGATTTACCAGTGAACAAGTCCAAGGTTTATCTAAGCGTCAATAGTTATTAATTCATATGATTTATTGTTTCAGTTTCAATTTGTGGAAGATAGAAGGTAACCAGGTGCTAAAAACTTTTGTTGTCTTGTTCTGCTGCATTAATATTCCTAGATTTACTCGTAATTCTGCGTTTTTGCTAAAACTTAGTGAACGTTTCTGATTTGACCTTGTGTAGTCACTCACTTGTAGAGAGTGATTGACTACCAATACCTTACGATTAGAAATGATTGGCTAACAATAAGATCTCGACTACAGTACCCACAGGCGGTCCGTGTGTGAATGCGTTTGCTCACAGATATCTAAGTAGATGTCAATCATCACGCCGAGATGTCGGCAGCAAGACATGGTTGACATCTAACGAAGAAATTTTTGTCTGCATACCAAATTTATTTATCGATATATTGGGGTGGCTTTCTAGCCACCTCTGTATTGATCTATCGACATGAGTGACTTGACATATTTCATCTATTTGATTCATGTGGTCTCGGTCCACATGACCTTATTACACTGGTACGTGTTATTACAATAGAACAAGCTGGGAATAAGATAGAGATACTGTCTGTTCTAAAATCTAATATATATTTAAGTATCAATTTACTTTTTCTTGCGCAATCAGATAGGGGATAGTGATCAGATGCCTCAATTAAAAAGGTATTCTAGGTATTCACTAGATATTCAATTTGTATAAATTTAAAGTTAGAAAGTATTTATTTATCGGTTACACTTAATTAAGCCAATATATAATCCTAACATGGACTTGTAAAACTAAAAAATAGTCTATGGATTACTATTTAATATATTAATGCTATTGTTGATTAATATGTTACTATTTCTAAAATATTCGCCAGATATATAAACAGAGAGACCATTTATTAGGTAAGAAATAATATATCGCCTTGCGCATGTATACTCGTAGGAACAAATCCAGAGGTCTCCTCATTTAAACAAAAAATTATTATATAAATAAGGGATATATGAAGAGCTTAAATAAACATGACTTATGTCTGCATATTGCAGCATCTATAAAAATACTGCGGACAATAAACTTTTTATCATGCTTCTGCTCAATTGATGTGTACGAATGAAAGATGAGTTTCCTTGCTTATCTGATATCGTCTTCTGACTCTCAGGAAACATTGAATGAGCGACAAATGTGAATACAGGAGTAAAATTTCAAGACCACTTATTAACCAAAAATCTCGAAAATTAATTTTACAAGTATATGATCTTTTTCATACATTTTTATTTATGATAAATGAAAACTCTAGCAAATTCTACAATTCAAGACAAAATAATACTGTTTTGTGCAGATTCATTAACCTCTACTTACAAAGAATTTTACGAGTTGCACATCTCTCCATATTTATCAAATAATTGTTAAATCATGATACACTTGTAAACTTGGGGTTAAAATGTTGAATGTTACTGCAAATATTAATACGAATTCCACTTTGCTGATATCATTGTAAGCAAGCATTAGAGGAAGTCTGATCATTTTAAATCATATATAGATATCAAACATTGATGGATGTTCGAAATTGTGCAATATTTAGAAATAGATAACTGTATTGAAAAATATTGAGCTGCAATGTTTGACCAAACCATCATTATTTACATATGGAAATAAATTATAGAATCAAGTACAGAAATTCATGACAAATGTTTGTGAAATGGAGAAATAACATTTTTGAGCATTTATCATTCTAGTTGACACAGTGCTATAGCCAGCACATGCCTATCAACACTTGGCGACTAGAAGTGATTGACTGGCGATGAGATCTCCACTACAGTGTCCACAGGTGGTCCCGCTGTGTGTTTGCTTGTTCATACTTAAACAGATGTTTATTATCACGCCGAGACTCCAACAAAGAGACATGACTGATGTCTAACGAAGAAATATTTTGTGTATAAATCTAATTTACTTATTAATAAATTGGGGTGGCTTGCCTGCCACCTCCGAACTGATCTGGCGACATGGATGACTTGACTTATTCTATCTATTCGGTGGATGGGGTCCGATAGATCCCCAAAGTTATTACACATAGAAATTCAATTAATTAATGAAAATGGTAAACGATTGTTAAGGTACAGTTTACTTCATGTCACTGAATTTTTTCATCTAAATTGCTTCCTTTTTTATAAAGGCACAGAGACGCAAAGTTCTTAAAAGTAACTATTTAGTTTAATAGCCAAAATAGAATATATTTCAAGAAAATAATACCTTAAAACTTAGAATACCTTAATATTATATAGAAGAATCCTAATTTCATGTAATTTTTGTCAAAAATATGGTAATTGTTTAAGGTATCATATATAAAGCAAGCGGCAAACTCGGATAATTTTTCCGGTCCAATTAGGCGAGAGATTGTTTCGGACTTTTGAATTCACGTAGGCTATTTTTACTATTTGTCATTAACGTTTTTGTGTCGCTTACGCGTAACAATTTTCTTGTCTCCATAAATGTATTTCCGATTGATATGCTTCAGATCAGCCAAAAATTTCACATTTCCTTCAATTCGGTGCCATCCTAGGGTCCATTTTTATTTGACAATGTTAGTTTGATTTGTAGGGGAAACTATTTCAGTGAGACAGCAATTTAGCGTAAATGAAATCTTATTCTACATTTTCTAGTTATTTCTCGAAAATTTTTATTTTTCATATGTAGTATTTTGATTACCCTACTATATTTTTTTATTATTGAGTCTTTAAGCGTCTATTTTTTTCTCAGTAGATCGAAATGTCTACCAACTGTCCTCAAGTAGTGTCATTATCGGATAAGCAAAAATCATTGGGAAAGTCTTCCCCCCCTAAGAATATTTGTCAACCATTCACACTTCGGTTGGTTCTGGGGTATGACTTTTGCATTCTGTTTCTATTCTTTCATTCTTAAGAGTCCCAATTCTAAAGGAAGAAAGCAA
Source organism: Hymenolepis diminuta (assembly GCA_900708905.1). Classification (NCBI taxonomy): domain Eukaryota; kingdom Metazoa; phylum Platyhelminthes; class Cestoda; order Cyclophyllidea; family Hymenolepididae; genus Hymenolepis; species Hymenolepis diminuta. Next base: position 1,187,058 of record CAADRB010000020.1, read on the forward strand.
AATTTACTCTGATATGGAGAATATGTTTGCTCATCATGCACAAAACGATGAATTTTCTGCCTCTAATCCTGTTGTGAGAACTGAAACTGATCTCTTTTGGTACGTGCCTTTCCCTTTTCACTCATTTTCCCATTTCTATCTAGGAGCCACATCCAAACTGGACTGAACACTGTAGTGAAGTTGTTAGAGGATGCTGTCCGTGAAACAACTCCAGCCAAAAGTGCGGATCCATTCTCCGTGGTTCTACTTGATTTCGCTTGGTTGAACTCTCAACTCGGGCATCATTTGGCTCATATCTGCTCAGGAACACCACACACCAGTCTTGTAGCTGTTAACCCCCCCGGAAAACTTGCTAAAATGTTAAACTCTCAAGCGAAGGTATGCCCTCCTTGTCTTATTTGATCATTTGATAAGATTTTCACGTACTAAATTGTTTTCTTTGCTTTAAATTTCTTTATATGGAATGTACATATGTATTTTTAAACTTACTCTCTAGTTTCTGCCAATTCAAATAAGCTGAAATCAGCTCTTATCATATACAGCCACCTGTCATATTAATTTGTTTATCGATTGCATAGTTAGGACACTTTCATATTCGGACAAGCGGAAGCATAGGTTTATCCACTCTCTTACATTTTGCATATTAAGCTTTATTTTGTTTTGCTCATGACTCATCCCTTTTAGTCCTTTTTATCATTCTACCCAGTCACATTTTAGCTTATTGGTTAGTTAGAAGACTGGCATCTACTCTTAATTCTATCTTCCTACCTTGTAGTGAAGCTTGTTATTGAAAATCGTATCGATAACCGAAAGCAATAAAAAGTATCATTTTTTAATCTATATAATTTGCCAGTGTTCTTTTGAATTATGTACTTGATATCAAGTACTGCGCATTATTTGCAGACTTATTTTTTAGGAATTCTAGGTAATACACTGTTTGGGTTATTCCGTTTTCGGTATTCTATTTACTCCTATTAAAATGTTTTGTTTAAAGCGCGTACGGTGATAAATCCCACATCGTGATTTTTCAACAGCTCCCCTTTCCCCTAGAATACGAGATTTGATAAGTTTCATTGTGAATAAATTGAGAACAATTTTTCAGTCATTTAACAATTAATAGGCACTTTTTCTGAAAGGTTCAGTTTATTAATTTAATACAAGTATTTCAGCAGTAAGGCTTCTGGCGGTTTTCTTTTGGGATTATTATTGCTGAGTCTTGAGAGAGGCCATTATCTTCAACGGTTAGTAAGCTCTTCTGCAAAGCCAGAGGTCGTGGGCTCGATATTCGCCGCTGCACATTTAGTTGATGGAAGTCATTTAGCTAATAGAGAGGTGACAGAACTCCTGTTTCTTATCAGAGAGGATTCATGATGCTACGGCTCTGCTCAGGATGGGTTTTGGAGTTAATTAAGTTGGTATATGTTATACGACGCAAATGTATAATTTTGTCGGTTAATTAGAAAGGACGGTAGGGTGGGGTTGGTCCGTGATGTTTGTAATTTACTTTCGTTCTTTGCTCAGTTTAATTGTGAAAATGCGATTGTTATTTTCGGGTGCTTGTTAAATGCTTTCGGGAACTTTGGTTATATTCCACCAGTAATCGGATATTACATTCTGATCGGTGACTGTTCCATGTCATATATTGTCTTTCTATTAAAATTAAAGTAGTCCTACTATTATAGCTCGAATCATTCTAAAACTGAACCCTAAGGTTTGAGAGAATGAAGCTGATTTTATTGCGGTTCCAGACTTAATTTCACCTTGCTTACTTTTTCGCAGGTATTAATGAAAACTAGAAACAGATCAATCATCAGAATAGCCGTCTGTTATAAAACTGTTGTGTTAAGAGCCTAATTTCTTCTGTTGTGATCTAGATACCATTAGATATTGCTAGGCTACAGTTCACTCGCTCCAAGAGAGAAGACATTTCTAATTTTCCCGAGCTGGTTTATTTGGATAAAGGTCTTCACATAACTATTCACACTGCCAGTGTCTGGAGCAGTGTGTTCTCGCATATTGATGACTGACAGACCTGTGTAATATAAATTTTTCTACCCTAGGCAAAGCATAGACTTTGCTGTCCTGAACTTTTTTTTTATAAAAAGTGTGGTCTAATTATTTATTTAAGGTTGTCTTATGGATAAGGTATAAAGATCTATTCAAGTATAAAAGGTGGTAAGAAGGAACAAGAAGAGCCGCACATATTGTAGTTGAATTTATCTCACCTCAGTCATATACTGGCTGACTAGGTTGCTAACTTAGCCCACTCTATGTCAGGGTTTCATCTCTCTATTAGAACTAAGATGTTACCATGCTGTTCTAGCACGAATTTATCTGAGAATGGAAGGAAAAATGATTCGGTCGGGGTTAAGTTTAGTCGGATCTAATATCTGAATGTTAGAACAGCAGTCTGTTATCGAACGTTTAGGAATTATTATATAAATCTGAAGAGCATATCATTCATTCACTTCATGCTTATTTCAATGCACAGGTGGTATGCGTAGCAATCCGTCCTTTGATGCATCCCAATACAAATCGATTACCCCTACTCCGTGACTTCCTGCGAACATGTGCCAGTCTAGCAGGCAAATCTCTTCCCCCCGATCCAGCGGCACCCACCAACACTCTAGTTATCACAGGTGGCGTTGAGGGAGCTATCGATGCACCCCCCGGTGCTCTTGGCTCGACTCCTCAATATGTGCCCATTCTGCCGAAACCCCCCGCCGCCACCATGCTTGTCTCTCCGCATCCTGGGGTTGATATTACTGCTTCGTCTTCGGGATACGTAGTTGCTGCTAGTGCACCGTCTTCAAATATCCTCGCTAATACGGTGAGTTGTTCCTGGTCTTTGTCTTATTTTTCCCTCTGTAAAAGAAGACAGGAACCGAGTATCAAATCAGTAGTTCATTGAGGAGAGTACTTACAATGATCTTTGATCAGTTCATAGTCTGTGTTTTCCGAGTCTCTATCATAGTTTAAATGACTACACTCAATACAGTAGCACTAATGCCAGCAATAGAGCTACTTTAATTGTTCGGTCAGGTTAGGCTGGGGGATAATTCCTTCTAATGATCTCTTTAAAAGCTTATGAGATACAGCGGTCTTTCTAAAGATCAAGAGTTCAGTTTGATTACTGGTGTACTTGACAGTTGCAGAGGAAGAAAGAATACATACACTGACTCCTATTCACACTGTATACCATTCTAAAAATCACGCACTGGTTCACAGAGAATAAAACCAGATAGCGACTCTAAGCGTATCTTATTTCATCCGTTTTTTTTCAGAATCTGGGTTGCTCTCACTCATTACTGATGCCTTCCTCTTCCCTTCCAATTTCTTTTTTTCTCCTTCCTTTACTCTCATTTGCAGTTATCCAGTATACACGTGGTCCTTCTTTTTGCCTTTTCACTCGGGAAAGGCTGTTATGTCCTGTTATCTTTGTGATGATCATTATTTCTACGAAGCAATATCAAGCCTAATTTGGTAGACCTCTTAAGGTTACTTTACTTAGATCTACTTTAAGTATTATGAAGAAACTGGATATATTAGAGCGGAGTGTACTCGCTTAAACAGCGTGTGTGAACGCGAAAGTTTCTGATAAGAAGTTGGTTATGTGATCAACTTATGTTAATTGCTATCCCCTCATAAAACAAATTATCTTCTCAAGAGTTAGCAGAAAGCAACGGCCTTTCCAAATCACATGACCAAATGTTTCGTCCAGAAACAGGAAAAAGGGAGAAAAGAAGAGAAGTAGGAGGCATGACCTAATTAAATTTATTAGGCACCGTCATAGGTTAGGCAAGTTTATGGAAGGCCATACGGTCTGTAAGTTGGATGAAGAATAGAAGTTTAGAGGAATTGACCACTGGCCATAATCCCCTCAGCATGGAACATTAAGATCTAGCCAATAGCCACCGTTCTCCCACGTTTGCTTTCTCTATTGTTCCACACTCTGCGTCCGTTTGGACTTACAAGGTTGAGTCTACTTCAGTAGCAACGTGCTTGTTTCTCGCGCCAGTCTACTCCGGAGTGAATCCGGTGCGAAGGTAATGCCCAGGTCTCGGTGTCCATTACGTCCATGGTTCTCCCTAGCAAAAACCTTTCACTTCCCAATCTTGATTTCTTGTATTCAATTTCGTTGCCAAGTTTGTCTGAAGTTGTAGAGGCAATTGTTAATAACCGCAAGAGTTTACTTAACCTTTTTAACACTGCGTTTTAGCTTATTGGCGCACCGCGTAGCTCCCTTCCACGGCCACAGTTACCACCAAAACCAGTTCCGGTAAGTTTTCTTATGCCTTGTGTCAACTTTCACCCCCTTCAGACATATTTCTATTTTCCCTTTTAAATTCCTCTCCAGCGTCCAGCAGTTCGACACATTCCAGCTGACGATTGGCTCACCTACAGGCTCGATCACAACAAGCTCTACAAATGCGGTGGTGACATCTCCAAGGAGTTAGAAAATCACAGTCTTTACATCCACGACGTAGAGGATATTTGGGCACTGTATCCACGCCATTTGGCAGTGACATCAGCGGTCAAGCCTGGTCCCCCTGAAATGGGTGTTGGTGGTAGTACCGGAGGAGGCCTACGTAGAAAGGGGGGACCAATGACTCCACATAGTAAAGGTCGCTCTTCTGGTTCACATCCACCCTCCTCCAAGCAGCGTCGGAGTCATCAGGTTCCTCCGCCTCCACAATCAATCGATTACTTTGACGAAGAGGATGATTTTCCTGAAGAGGGTGGTATGGAGGATGAGGAGGGCGAAGATGACTATGAATTGGAGGATGATTACCCTGGAGGTCCTTCTTATCTCTCTCCATCACCACCGCAAACTTCCTCTAGGCATAATCGATATTCCGCGTCCTCCTCCTCACGTCACAGGGGTGGAAGCGGAGCGTATCAAAGAAAACTTCCTCCGGAGCCTTCGACGACGTACGGAAGTGGGAGCAGAAGACGATCTCGAAGGTCACCAAGGTGGTAGAGTGAAAGAAATGAACGGATTTTGTTTGTATATAGAATCCCTTTTCGATTTTCTCCCCTTTTAGTGGCACATGCCTCATATTTTTCACTACCCCGCTTTCGTGTAATAATTTGTCTGTAAGTCCCGTTTAATCGTTTATTGGTAGTGTATTGTGTTAATAAAACGATTTTAATGTGAATAGGAATGAGCTTTCTCTTGAATGCTTATCGAGCAATCGGAATTTCCGTAACAAGATGGAGACTTGGGTAGGGATGAAGGGAGAGAGAAAAATAGCTCCAAATACAGATGATACACAGTGATCAGTTTCTATAACCGAATTTGGGGTGAAATATTGTTTGCTGGTGGAAGAGTAGAAAGCGTACATTTCTGCTAATTTAGGATTGAATGCGGATTCTGACTAACAAAGTCAAAGATCGCGGAGTTTGCTCTGCCTTGAAATGAGCCATTCTCATTGATGGTTCCCAAGTTTTCCTTATCAATACATGGGCGTGCGCCCCCCTGTTATTCAGACAGCCGGGGCAAAAGAGTTTTGATTTATAGTCTTTGTTGAGTTAATAAAGTGTCTTGGGTCGGCTACACCTCCGTCTTAACCCTTCTCGAGTCTGAGTCAGCTGTAGCCTAGCGACAACCACCGGCCATATAGGTCATAGAGGCTAGAGTTCCTAGGCGGTGTATAAAAGAGTTACCCTACAAAATCGTTTTTGTAAAGTAAGCCTCTTCTATGCTGCTGTTATGCTAGGAAATCTAGTTCTAATGTTATGATACTTCTAGCATAGCCTAGATACTGCTAGGCTGAAGTTGGCCCCGCAGGGAGGTTAAGATAGAATGTAGTTAACCCAAGAGAGTTTATTATTCAATCGAAGACCTTGTGCGGGGAGGCAAGTTGTAGTCATGTTATTAATATCCAGAGTTTAAAACACTGCCGAATTTATAACAGTTTTAGTCCTAAATAACTGTCAAGCTGTCAGGAGGGATGCGAGTCGTCGTCTTGATAAGGATGACAACCTGCGGAAATTGATAATCTCGAGACGAACACTACAGCTATGACCTTTGTTTTGTTGGCTTCCTATCGATCTTCCTTTAATGTTTGGTAAGTTAGAACAGAATTGAAGGAAAGGGTTTAAGTCTAAGAAGATTTGAAAATTGCAAATTGGGATACAGAATCAAATTAATTGCTCAGAAAACCCAGGGGTTGACCATTAAAATCGGCAGGATATCGTATAATAGGTAACATAGCAAGACATTCTTTGACAGAAAGCGAAATCGAAGTTTGTTCAACGTTTTGCGTATAAGTCATACAGATTCTGTGCACAGAATCCATTCATCGGATACTGAATTTTTCGAATACTCTTCTTCCTTGCTTGTCTCTGGTAGTAGAGTCTACTCATTGCTAAATTGCAGGCTAACCAGTTGGCCAATCAATGCCCTATATGTGATTTGCAAATAAATTGTCGTACTAATGCTGAAGTGAAACTATCATTGATATACAAGTTTACTGCCTCCGTCGAACTGGGTCTGCTCAACTGTAGCCATAGCATGCTTCTATGAGCAGTTTCAAGGTGACGGCCTAGTGACTACAGTTATATTATCCCGATTTATTAGAATACCAGTAATATTCTTTTGTACCTGTCTCATCCACAGTGATGGCGCATGACAGGAGTCATTTGCAGTTTTTTCCGTTGTTCCCAATATTTTAAAGTCCTCGGTTCTGCAAAGTTCAAATTTCCATATGAGATAACGTCTTCTAAAAGACCTCGGAAGTCAGAGGCGAAAGAAACGGTAACTTACGAGAATAAAGGAACAATGTATGGCAAAACCTAAATGTGGGATGGTCTGATGGACTCTGAAGACAAAATTCATAAATTTCTCTCATCTCAAGCAGCGATTCAAATTCCTCTATTTAGTAATACAAATGCCGCTGAATGAAGTCAGTATTACCGCTAATAAAAGGCTTATTGCACTTTGCCACCGTAGTTAAAAGGGAGGGGAGGTGGGATGGGGACCCATTAACTTTGTGAAGCACTGGCCACCTTCCCAAAAATCTGAGGTTACCCTTTTCCTGCTCACATTTAATTGTCGATATTTATTCTTAAGCCTGTTTCAATAAAAGGTCACATCTAATATATGCTTCGAATGCAGATGTTTAGCTTTCAGTATTATATTTGCCGAGGGAGAGGAAACCGATTAAGAAGCATTGAGATTTTTGGTTCTGAAACCAACAATTTCCATAAGGCTTTTATCATTTGAGATTTCGGGAGCATTTCGTTCGGTTCAGGTTCGGCTATAATGACGCCTTGGTGGCAGTTGCATATATGGGTTCTCCAAGCGAAGGGTTGTATTTACCCGCAAATGTGTAATCTCGTGTTTCACAAACCAATTTACGTTCAGTTGATGATAGAAGACGAAGAAGACATACACCCACATGTGCTAATTTCAAACCATTCGATGACTCCCATCTTTGGATTTACGGAGACATTAACTGTTATTTCAAATTGTTTACGGAATTCAGCCCTATTTTTACTTTGTTCTGAGTATAATCCATTTTTATGCACTATTAGGCGTCTATTGACTTCCCTATATTATGCTCTAGCATAACTACAATAACAAACCCCACTTTAAGCTCGAGGCTGCTGACTGCTCTGTGCTTTCTGTAAATATTTTCCAAACATCTCTGTCTTCAGATAGTGAAATCGGCAAAATTGGGATGAGCTATAGTCGAACAAGTTTTCCCTATTGATATTAGTATCTTTTAAGCTAGATCCCTTGTCAAAGCAACCTACGGGAGATAGGATAGGACGTCAATTAACACAGCTGAGGGCCACAGCGTCTCGAGATGGGAAATCTACATCCAGCAAGTAATCTCCAAGTTGGCTTATCCAGGCTGTCTGACGAAGACTGTCATCAATCCGACAATGTGATGGCCTTCAGCCATCAACAGGATTAGGAAACTTGCTTTCCTTTTACCTTTGTTAAATTGTTAAAACGCTTTGGATGTAATACACTTCATCCTTCTGTCAATAAATATCGAATCTGAGTCAGTAGTTAGCTGTGCAGTTATACTGCGGTGGCGGCCAAATTTTATCTAAATTTGGTTCTGTAGAATAAAACCCCCTCGGTCTGCTAATTCCTGTTGGAAAATAAAAATGGAGAGTTATCCAGTTTATCGGTAACGGAAAATTTGTTTTCTCAGTGCCTTAATTTCACAAAATATTTAGAATTCGTTTAATTGCAGAAGCATACATAAGAAACTGCTCGAGCTTTTATGATTTGAAGGTTACATCAGTTCCACCATCATAGCCACTGAGCAGCTATTTGATACAACAAAGACTTCAAAGTAGCTGCACTCAGTGAACTAATACTCACCTAATCTTTATTTCGGTTCAATATAAGAGCAGAGTGAATAGGTCAAACACACTCGCTCGAAATTATTGTTGTGTAGAATTGTTAAGACTTCGGTTACTAGGTATTGCTACACCTGCTCACATCCCGGAGAGAAAAATTTAACTTAACAATACAGGTCTGGAAACCAGACATTTATTGATTAAATTTTTGACCCATTTATTCTCTTAGTTTAGGATCCATCCGATAATGATTGGTCAGATTGATCCAAGTGAACCGAGATTTGGCAGAGCCCTGGCATGCTAAAAATCGTCACTAGTCACATGAACTTTTCCTTGGTTGTAAGGTGACATAATTAACCACAGAACTAACACAACCGGCCAGCAAGCCCTGAATATCGCGAACACAATCTTGCCCGTGAACCTGGGAGCCAAATAGAACATAATACATAGAACCATACACATTATGAGAATATGGACAAATCTACTTTAATAAAGAATCCCGATCCCCTCACTTCATTATCTACTTCTTATTAATCCCTCCACCCATTTCTTATCTACGCTATGGGCAACAACAAAGTAAGTGGTTACATGGGTTAAAATAAAATAAACAAACACAGGTTATATACAACCAACAATTTTTCCATTCACAAACAAGAAAAGGACAATTGGGATAGATTGAGCGCACAGTCGCATCCCCATGATCTTTTTACAGAGTACCTAGTGAGAGATGTATATGTGTTTAAAACATGACAAAGACACACACAGAGGGGAAAAGGTAAAATTACGTCACATTAGGGGAGGGAGGATTTTCAATAGCGAGGTGGCCTTGGGGGATTTCCCATGAGCGACCAGCGAGAAGCACCATAGTCAGCAACACCTCCACTTCTTCCTACTCCCCCTCGGTTAACATCCGCTGTCCCATTGGCGGCAAATCCCCCTGCTGTTGTCGATTCGTACCCAGCACCACCCCTCGAACGAGATTGGGTCGCATCGTTCCAGTCGTACTTCGGAGCTGAACCACCAAAGAGATAAGAGGAAAACAAATTTAGCATTTTGGCTGCTCTTTTGGAAGAGTATATGTTCCTCTTTCCCTTTCAATTTTGAAAGACATTGTAGCATGTACATTTATAACTGTGCACTGATCTGATGGTTAGACGAATTATCCATTGTTTATCGACGAAAAAAGAGAGCAAAATAAGCCGACTCCATTGCTCTTGTCACAACTCAGATTCCACCTGCTCAACGTAACGCTTATTCCCCTTCCAATTCCCTATTTGTTCTTATTCCTCTCTAATTCTTTGTCGGTTGTCTTCTAAGGAAACAATGAATGGAGGTCACAAATTTAAGTTCAAACTAATAACGGCTAACAGAAGGGAACTACAGTCCCAAGAGTCGAGTGCCGATCAAAATCTATAGTGTAAAAGCAGTTAGAATACGTGAGAGAACTGAGAGACTGGAACAGAGAAGGCTGAGAACCGTAACAGTGGATAAATTAAAAGGATCTGAGCGTGCGTTTGCGTTTATGAAGAGGGCCTTATATAGTTTTATAAAGTAGATGGAATTGCTCCGAACATCGCCGATCGGGGAACTGGACTCTAGTAACGTTCACTCAGGTAGCTTATCCTCCACTAAAATAGGACACTTGAGGACGCACGATGGTTCTCTACGAGGAACTTGAGGTCACCATAGGATTAAGCACTTTAAGTACCACTGTGAGCTTGGTAACAGTTTTGAGGTTGCCGCAAGGTCAAACACTTCAAGTGTCACTGTGAGGTCGAGATAATTAGGTCTGAGATTAGTGATAGTCTGGATAAAGAATATGGAAACGCATAAGGACTCATGCTTCATGTTCAATACACAGGTCATATCTAACTCTTGATCTTATTTGAGAAAAGTCGTTGTTGCTCGTTAACCTTTAAGATTATTGATTTTGTAAGGGAATAGTTCTAAATTTGACCCAGCCGCACTCTTAAAGTAGCTTTACTGATGGAATTAAGTACAAATTTTATTTGAAGGGTAACTCAAATACACTAGTTAATTAATTTAGATTTTAATCAGACCGTGACAAAATTTCATTTTCGATTTCGTACTTAACTCCTGATCCATATTGCTCCTTCTTTGACATTTGCCTATCTTTCGTTTTAATGGATGCCCTTTTAATCATCAGATACTGTTGTTACCACCAGTCCGATTGGTCAACTTATACAATGCCACTTCGCATCAGTTTCACAATCGATTTAAATATGACTAATGACTGAAATCGGCAGATCGCAGTATGAACACCACAGAACTACACGTAATCGTTACATGTCATCTCCGGTTCCTTATCCCTACTATTTCCTGATCGTCTCTTTCCATCAATAAAGCCCTCCGTTAATTGAATCTGTGCTCTCCTGATGACTCTGATATACTTAGTCCACTATAAATGTTACCTTTATCCATTAACATATCGCATACGCATATGGGTCTATGCTTACTGGTCGATAAAATGACGTCATTTATGTCATTTCTCTAATTTCTCCACTTCTGTAGGTATATTTGAGTGTATTACTTAGCCCTCTATCCATTCATACCTCAGTTTAGTCGATTTTTTGAGTCCCATATTATAGCAAGCACCTTAATGCAAATATAACAGGATAGAACGAGAATCGGAGATTTTCGAAGTCCTGAGCAGAATTCGTAAAATTTCAGCGGTCATTAATTAGGCACTAGATTTTTCGATTACCATTCCCGCATGATTGTATCATAAAATGAAGCCTTCTCCAAGTTACGTTAGTGGGTGAACATTAAGATAATAAGTATCTTACACTTAATGAGCATTTGCGGATAAGAGACATTTTTTAATGAACTGAGAGAAGCTGCCGTTTTTATGGCTTTATAACCAGGATTATATTAATATCATCCTGTAACTCATCCTCAAAAAATCCGATTACAAAATATTAGAGCCAAATTTCAAAGAAAACAATAAGATAGAGAAATTCTATCGAGCTAGTCAACCACGGCTTAAAGAAAGTGAGTGGAGCAAGAAAAGCGTACCGATAAACAGAGTTCAAGGGCGAAGGATTTGTTTTGTTTTGGGATAAGCAATTTCCACCCATTTGAACCACCTATCATCCTAATCAATATTGGAGTGCACGCAAGTAGAATAACAATTGGGACAAAATCGCCATTGGTCCAGTAGTATTTACCAACTACGGTTATTACCTTTTGTCTTGGTTACCACTAATTACCTCTGAGGCCTTAGCATCTCGACCTCAAGACTGCCACAAATTCCACAGTGGTACTTGGAGAGCTTAAACCCTGCAGTGACCTTAAGTTGCCTTGGAGAATCACCGTCTGTCCTAGAAGTGGCTTATTTCAATTAGCATGATTGAACAACTTAAACGACCCTTAAGTGAGTGTTGTTATGGCTAAAGTTTCCCCCGATAAGCGGTATCCGGAACAGTTCCACCTTTTCATGTTCGCTAATGTATACTCCTTTGTAAACAAATATGTGGTACACAGCATACACCTTTATACGACTTGCATTTATATGAATAGTCTAATAGCGGTTCGAGAATCGCGAACTTGAAAGCCGTTTGCATCTAGTTTTCCGATCAGAGAAATGCACAGACTTGATAAATGACTAGTAAATGTTCAGCAACTGATAACTATAAGGAACTGGCCTTTTAATGCAGATATCAAACATAATATAGTCAACTAAGTATACGAGTAAAAATCAATTAACAATTTGTTGACTGAGAAAAGTTAAACATATCAAGATTGATATCAACAACCCCTTAGTCTAACCATCACAGGACACCAAGAAGATGGACTATCAATCAAAAAACAACCGGATGAGCATTGGACTCAAACGTTCTATCTTCAAGAGGTTAAGAGCCAAATTAAAAAATGAGAACTATGTAAGGTTCTCAATTCCCTGTACAAAACTTGTACAAACGACTCCGTACTCAAAGAAGAACATTTCAGAGGAACTTTCCACTCTAAGGGCTACAAGCCAGTCTTTAAGTATCTCAAGCTTAAAGGAATTTACCGACGAAAAAACTCAACAAGAACCCTAAAGTGATGCATCTCAAAGTTCTTGCCCATTATCATTTAACAAAGGAAATTGACTGTCTGCCAACAACAACAAAATAACAAAATTGATGTAACCTACTAGGCTTATGTCCATAGTCAAAGACCTTTTCAGTTCTTCTGGGTTCATTTTGAGGCGGAATCGATTCAGTCACCGATGGCATCATGTTCGAGTAACTAGACCGGTCATTCCCACCGGAACGACGCGAATAAAGGTATGCCGATGAAGATGACATTTGTTGATGTTGAGGTGGAGGAGGCGCAGGACGGTGAGCGTAATCATCATTTCGGCTTCTTTGAGACCTCTCCATTGCCGGTGGTGGGGGTGATAGTCGTCTCGAGTATCGAACGGGACTTCTTGACTCATTCAAGTCACGCGGTGGACGATGACGCAGAGGTGAACGTGACCGCCTTGGCGACCTTGGTCGTCTTAGCGGCGATCTCATCTCCGACCCGAGTCGTCTTCGAGACGAGGAGTGGGAAGATCTCCTAAAGAGAGAAAGAATCAGAAAAGACAATCGCGAAGGGATCAGTTATTTAGCGCTCTTATCAACTCAAGATCTAGGCCATCATTAGTTGACATTGAGTGGAAGAAAATTCCTCTGGAGAACGGTCCTTATTAAGGTCTCAGACCACAAGCGCACATCTTTTGCTCTCTCCCCAAGCCAATCAGTAAAAGCGTTTTAAACGCTCATCTTAATTAATGGCCTAGGATCATAGAACCCTCAAGGTGAGATACGCGAAATCCGTCACCTCACCTTTGTTACCCAGACCTAACCAGTTCATGACCTCCAAATGAACAAGTTCAACGCCGCGTTACCGATCTCTTAATTTCCCTAATTAACTCGTCAATGCAATTAGCTGCTAACACCAAAAAGCAAAGCTTTACAGCTAAATATCTTCTCTCCACAGCCTAAATTTATACCCATACTCTCCTTTTGAAAGATGAGTGGCCAAGCGTCTAAATATTTGTCAATATTGGAAGAAAAAGTATCTTCAGATTTGCAATTTGAAGAGAGAAACATGGTAGAAAAAGATATGAGAATCACCCTTTCAGTTTAAAATGACATTCACAAGAAGGCAGTTTTTTCATGTCAATCAGGAGAAGAGTACACAACATCTAGATAGATGGGAGGTATACTGGAGTAACTTCAGATAACCGCGTGCAATCATTAGTGAAGTTAGGCACTTACCTCATGACTTCATGTGCACGTTGACCACTGCACCACAAGCACACTACTATAAAGTAAATGTACATTGAACAAAAGTCAGGTAGCAAAACCAATTAAGTCCGATTTAATACTTCAAAAGCCCAGAAAACAGTTAACAGAAATTAAAGTTAACACAAACACTCAGATTAGATTTAAAACGAAAATACGGCTTCGCATGGTATGACCTCTAATCATAACAGCATTTTGAGGTAATTAAATTAGGCGTTCCTCTGTTATGAAGATTAGTTGTCCATGCCAACATTTTTTGCATACGAACGGGTCTAGAACCCGGAAAAAGCCAATTTTTACAAATTTTGAAAATTCCTAGTCATAAGTCCTTTCAAACTTTGAACGGGAGAGTACAAGAGGAAGACATCCACAAGCCCGCGCATGAGAAAAACAAGCATTCAATTGTCCCTGTGTTGACTACGTTTTACACATTCCAACCACGGTGAGTGGACCTCCGACTCATGATAAAATTGCATTGTTTAATAAATTACGCACGATTTTAAAATGTCATTAAATTAACTTGCCAGCTGATATCCAGATTATCATGTCGTCTGCCTGAACTTGAAGGGCGATCGTCCCTAGAAGATCTGCTATAACTCCCATAGCGTCTACTGTTGCTGCCGTAGGATCGACTTTCAACAACAGGAGGTGAAAGGTATTGATCATTGTGGTAAAGCGATTCATAATCCCGAGAACGTTCATATCGCATAGAACTATCATATCTATCATCATCCTCGTGATAGCGTGATCTACCCCTATGTTCCCCCATGGAATACCTCACTGGTATTTCCTCTTCTCGACGTCTGTACACAACAGGAGGAGGTGGTTTAGAGGGGTAATGTCGAGAGGATAACTCCTCCCCTGGAGAATAAGAATACCCGGGCTCACGACGATAATAACCATCGTCATAGCGCAGTTCATCATAAAACTCCTCCCTCCGGGGTCTGCTTGAATGGGATTCTCTCAGACTTTCCCTCTCGGGATAGGACCGTCGAACGTGTTCCTCATAGTGGGTCGGTGGTTCCTGCTCCATATAACGAACTCTGAGAAACATTTCATCACTGATAATAGAGGGGGCTTACCGAGAAGGATGTAGTGGTGGCGTTCTACGCCGAGGTGATCTGTAACAACTTGATTTCGGACTTGGTTCACGATAAGACTCTCTAAGCCGAGGTAGCTAAATAACAAAGACAGGAGATTGTGGAACATGGACATTTGGTTTAACATGAACACAACACAAAAGGCAGAGAAAGGGTTTTAGAGCACTTCTTGGGCACTTTTCGTGGTGTACTGAAGACACTCGAAAAGGGGCTGTTTGATTAGACTCACTGCTTTCGCCCGAGAACGTTCCTCCTCCCTAGAAGTCCGTGGTTTTGGTACCAGTTTTCGGGATCTTTTTCGGATTGGAGATTTGGGACGAGGGCGCGAACGGCTATCCTTTGTTTTAGAGCTCGCTATGTCATGAGCTTTTTGAAGCGTACGCTTCAATTGCGATTTCGCCAAGGTTGTAGTATGAACAGCAGGTTTTTTAGCATGTTCTTTTGAATGGCGAGTAGGTTTAATTATTTCACGCCTAGAACGTTGCGTAGATGAAATGGGTGGCTTCTTAACAGAGGAAGTGGGCTTTGCATGACGAGTTGAATCGGGACGTTTACCTAACACAAAATATGGTCACTCATTGCGCAAGAGACTACGTACCTCCAAGATAATGACGTCTTGATTTCGATGACACCATAGAATTGACTGCAGTTTGATTCCCAGGAGTAGTAGAAAGGCGATTTTTTTCCAAAGCTAATGGTTTCTTTTGAGGAGCATTTGGAATTTGCTCTGTCTTCTCAACTTTAATAGTCCTACCATTGTATTCTGTTCCGTCAAGTTTCTTGATACACATTGAAGCATCTTCTGGAGTTGCAAGAGTCAAGAAGCCGACACAGCCACCGGGTCTTCGTTTACTCACCAAGATTTTTCCGGAAATAACGTTGCCGTAAACACTGAAGTGTTGTTTTAATTCCGCTGCCTTGGTTGTAGGCTTTAAATTGCTCACCCGAAGGAAAGTAAGGATGTTTGCGATAGTAATATTTCTACTTGGTGATCTATCTGCAGATTTATCCTGGGACTTTGGCTCCTCTGTTTGACTACTGTTGATACTGGTGGACTGCAACTTTACACTGAAACGAAAAGGGAAGCCGAATGAACCGATAATATTTAGCTTGGTTCCACAATCCACATATGATTCACAGGGGGATGACAAACCTGTCCTCTTGTGTAGATTTGATTGATTCCTTTAATTCTTCATCTTTGGGCTTTTGTTCCTCTGTGGAATCTTTTACCTGAGTACTCGAAAGAGTCTGGGGTTCTTCAATATCATAATCCAAATCATTCTCGGTTTCCCCAACACCGACCACGAACGTGGTAGTGTCCTCAATTTGATCAACTGCATCTTCTTTTGTCTTGTCTTCGAGTTCCAAAGGTTCTGGTATGCCAATAGATCCCTCCGATACGGCTGTTAGATGGGATTCTATTTTTTCCTCATTGTCAGTGGTTTCTTGGAAATTCGTTACGTTATTATCAGACGCATTTATCTCTTCTGGAGAATATTTATTTTTTGTTAAATGGCAATAGATACATAAATCAAGTTTATAGAACCCTTTAATCTTTTACGACCAGAATTGCGTAACAGAAATTGCAGAAAAGTATTTCATTAAGGAATAAATTAGCATAACGTTAGCTTACCAATTAGCACATCATCAACCGGAGTTTCTGACTACAGAATAAATATCTAAGGAGAATTAGGATTTACCTTAGCATCGCTATCTTCCATGATCAACATCGTTTCCACCTCATCGGGTTTACTGAAATCATATGTCAATGGATCACGACCTTCTTTCAAAATAATCTAGAAAAATAACCAACAAAATAACAAACTTACTTCTCTCAGACGTTCCATTAGAACTGGCTTCATACCACTCTTATCAGCTCCACGCTTTGCCAACTCCCTACGGAGCTCTACAACTTTCAGATCGCCGAGAAGACGCTGCGACATTATCCAATCTTGAAACACTGACGAATTTAAACAAACGCGTTAAATAATAAACCCAATAAACACAAATTTGAAATGCACAGAACCATGTCTCAAAAAATATCAGAAGTATAGATCACAAATTTAAAAGATGCTCTATTATGATTGAATGGTAAGTTTCTAATAACTCTCAAAAGCATTCCGGAAAACCGTAAAAATGAATGTCTTCCTAATACTCAATATCCTTACGCATGGACATTTTATGAACACAAGACAAATTGCATTAGTAAATTATTTCAAAGAAAAAGACGTTGACATGGATATATATATATATATTCAGAGAACGTTCTTATTATTACACTGAAGTCAAAACAGAATTTGGACCATAAAATTTGAGATACAATGTTTTCTAAATAACGAATTGTATGGTTCTTACCCAGACATTTCAGATATTTTCCCCTATATTTATTTCATTTAATCATTCAGATTGTGCATCACTTTCGGATGCGATGGCAGAATGAAATGACGACCTTAGATCCCATTGAGGTTCTTGAATGCTCACAAACCTACAATTTTAATTCTTGGCTGCCTAATGTGCTGTCATAGTGCAAGATTTATTCTTATAAATATTCAAAGGGTGCATTAATCTGGATGGGTGGAAGAAAATAGAAAGAGGGCGTTTTTATATTCTACATCATTAAATTTCATCATTTGCGATTTAAAAATATTTTAAATAATTCTATAGCCCAAACCCTCTGATCACAAAACGTACTTGAATATGGGAATTTCTTTATTTTTGATAAATAATCGTCACAACTCATCACTAAGTTGCATATGAGGAAGCATTATATTGTTATATTAATTGTCTCCATCAAATGAATAGTATCCAAATAAAAAGTTAATTATGTACTTTATTCTTATCAAAGTAATGAAATATCTGATTTATTCGTGAATCTAATCACCTATTTAGAGTTTGTTGAACATCTAAAATTCCTGAACATATTTTTTAGGATCAGCTCAGGGATCTTGGCCATTTTTACCACTGGCACATCTGTGTTGGTAGTATTGGAAGCTGGTCACAACCGCTTAAAGAGGCTTAAAGTTTCTGAGTACTTACTGAAATAGCTAAAACCCCGTCTCAAAGCCTCTGAATTACCAAGCCCAACAATCAACCCCATGTCGAGAGATTGTGAATGTGTCTTTGTGGCCAGTACAATAGTCGATCCATGGTTTGGGAAGTTTTTTGCCAAAGAATATTAGCTAATGAGTCCAACCTAGTGGTTAGACTAAGGTGTCGATAGTGTGAGGAGCTGTTCTATATTACGGAATTTGATTTGTTGAGCAAGATCGCTAATATCTCAATTGGCGGTATTACTACTATTGCCAATGTGAGAGAAGGTTCAGAAGTCTTCACTCTAATATTGGGAGCGCGATTATAACTGTTATAGTCAGCAGGTGTCTATCAATATCTGGTGATCGGAAATAATTGACTGGTGATAAGATCTCCACTATAGTGTCCACAGGTGGTCCCTCTGTGTGCTTGTGTGTTTGTACATAGATACCTAAACTTGCGTCTATCATCACGCCGAGACTCCGACAACGAGACATGACTGACGTCTAACGATGAAATGTCTTGTATGTAAAACCAATTTACTTATAAATAAATTAGGGTGGCCTGTCTGCCACCTCCGAACTGATCTGGCTACATGAGTACCTTAACTAATTCCATCCAATCGATCGGTGGGGCCCCGGTAGACTTAACATTATTACGATAACAAATCTGCGTTTAAGCACATTTATCCTTCAGTTGGACTTTCATTTTATCTTATTATAACTCTGTTATTGTTGCAAAAGGTTTTCACAGAGAGTGAAATAATGTACTTAATTAAAGAATTTGTAAATATGCTCCTCTTCTATCAGAATTTGTGCTGCAAATGTCTTACTTGATTGTAGTTGTAATAGGTACAATATACAATTTCGAATCTCTTTTTTAACGTTTTGATGGACGAATATTTATTTATATACTCAAATACGTTCGATAACATGTTCGATTATTAATAAGCGCAGAGGTCTTGAGAAATTACCATGTCCTGCTTTTCTGGAGTAAAGGCAGACTCAGATTTACAGGTCATTGCAGCTCCGAATTGATATTTTCTCCATTAGACAATCAGTTTCGCCTTAAAATATCTGTGATGAATGATATTTTTGCATATTTTTAATGGCTTTGAGTAGAATAAAGAGTAATTCAATTCCGCTTATTATTTAATACTCATCTTCTTTGTATTCCGCCACAATGCAAAGGTATATATGAAATAACGTAGTGGCTGCACCTTTATGTGCCTTTTCGATTCATTTTCGTTATTAAACCTCCCACAAATTTGCCTAACATCCTTCTATCTTCTTTTTCAGCTCACTAGCTACGAAACAGACATTTTTTTCTTTTCTGAGACCGTGTTTGTGTCAAGTTGTATCCTTTCTTCTCATCGGATTTGTAATGACTAACAACTCTACAAGAAATATGTTATCCTTTATTATCTACACTTAACCTATAACCTTCTCACGGTAATAGTTTAGCTGCTCAAATTTACTCATTTAACTCTCAATTTTCACCGTATTCCCTTTTCTGATTAAAAAGTGATGATTTAATACACCGCAAATGTCCAAGTGCAGATACATGTCTAGAAACGTGTCCAACAGCCAATGTTTTGTGAACTGAAAGCCCTTCTATATAGCTGAGAAAGCTAGGAAGTCTAGTTTCTGCAGCTATGAAATATCTGCTAGCAAGATATCTTTAGGCTACAGTTGACTCAGACCCGAGAAAAAGATGAGACAGAATGCACTTACTCCAAAACACTCTTAATTTAACAACGTTTTTTTATAGGAATATATGTACTCATTTTATTGAGGGTTGGAGATCAAAATTCCGGATAACCATTTTTTTATTCCAAGTAACTGTCATGCATCAGGAGTGATATCCGCCCGCATATTGATAAGAACTATTGGCGATTTAGAGAGCCTATGGGAATTGGTAATCCAGAGACAAAACAACTCCGCAGTATCCAATCATAATGACAGAATAAATCCATCCCTTTTTCCTGCTAGATACACTTCATTTATTCTCTTACCGACCTTTGTCTTATTCATACAGCAGCAATTAGCAAAGGGGTTGTCGAACGCGGAATTTCATAATCTGCTATGTTTTTAGGGCTTGCAGCTCCACGAATTCCTCTCAGATCACATTCAAAATCCTTTCTGTGATGTAATAGCTGGTCTACGCTTGTCCCACACTACAGAAGATGGTAGCGCCCATTGTGGTAAGATGGCTGCTTACCCTTGCCTTTCTATGCTTTACTTTTCCTAGGTCTGTCATTCTATACCTCATGATCTTATAGATATTTATGTCATTACACTCTATATTGATTTATCTAATAAATATTCATTTAGACCATGCTTCCTACAATAACCTCCGCTATCTGCTATTATTAAGTCGACCCGTGTCCAACGAAATAAGACCTGAGATACAATTTTGGAACATAATTTTAGTAGCAGTGATATAAGTATATATTAACGGCATGTTTAAGTTATCATCATGTTCAATAAGATGACACACGCACGTATGTAGTGACATACACGGGATGTCAGTGTAGGAGTAGTAACATAACCACAATTTTTATCATTACCAATAAATAATGAGCGACGAAAAAGAGGGAGAAGGGACGGAGGGGAGGTTTACCCATTAGAAGATAGAATGGCTTTAAATTCAGTCCCAAATCAATCGATGGCCTAAGAGTATTCACACAGATAGAGAAGAAAAATGAAAAAGCGAGAACCAATAACGTCTTTTAAGTTACCGATCAAACAGGGGAGAAAAAAGGAGGATTAATGACATCGGGTTTGGAAGATGGTGTTAAGATTTTTCTGTTTCTGTGGTCTAATTGGCGTTTGTACGGTTGGAGGAATTGGCTTGAGGCATAATGGGCGGCAGGGTGTCCACATAATTGGCTGGGAAAAGACCTGTGGCACCGGTAGTTGAAATTCGACCACGCCACCAATTTTCGTCCTCCTGTCCTAACACTTCAATCACATCCCCACGATGGAATGAGAGTTCTTCCGCCTCCGAGGCGTTGAAGTCAAAGCGCGCAATAACTCGTTGCACCATCTGCGATTGCTGACTTCCCCCGCCAATACCCATGGACTGTAATTAAAACAAAAAAAAAGAAAAAATATATTCCGAGAAATCTGCATCAACACACGCCTACATACAAAGATAGGTTATTTAAACAGACTAATAAAAACCA
This sequence comes from Hymenolepis diminuta, assembly GCA_900708905.1. Classification (NCBI taxonomy): domain Eukaryota; kingdom Metazoa; phylum Platyhelminthes; class Cestoda; order Cyclophyllidea; family Hymenolepididae; genus Hymenolepis; species Hymenolepis diminuta. The sequence continues at coordinate 1,207,991 of CAADRB010000020.1, forward strand.
CATAAATCTTAAAAATTGTTAGATGCAATTGATCGTGATACAAAAATTGTTGAAGTTGGAGTATCTAGGACTGAGATCACCACTTTAGGGAATTACCAAACAGTAGTTCCAAAAAGTGGGACACAACGAATTGTGCAGGCCAAAGTGTATTGAATAAATTACTAGGAGGATTCAAGGGAGTAGAGGAAATGAGAGGAACGAGTAGGAGCCAGTAAATGACAAACTTGTGTCTACATGTGTGGAAATACAAAGGCAGTTTATATGAGTCACTGGGGTAAGGACGCCCGTGAGGATATGAATGCAGGTTTATTTTTATGTGAAACGTGAGTTATAGAAAAAGGAGAATCTATAATCTTGTACAGATCTGAAAGGGATATGAATAATAGAGAAAGTGATTAAAGGATAATTTTGAAAGCATTATCCTACCGGTGTCCAATAATAAGACTTAGAACTCTCTTAAATACTATGAGAAGGCTAATCCTAGGATTACACTCTCACAGAGATATGGAATACGAACAGCTAACCCGACAGATTTCCCCGGGAAATCCCACGATCAAGCTTTAACGAAGAAGACTTCGTCTTTGAGCTACTACACAGGTTCTTACCAAAAACTTATTTCAAGTCATTAGCTATGGCAAATTAACTAAGACACTAAGGAAATTCTACCGCTGACTAGGCTGTCATGATTAAAACAGCCAACAATGTCACTTATTCCCAACTTGAAAAGCGTAGGTTCCACTTTAGAGGAATTCGAGTACTAGTTAGCATAGCGAGAGTCTATGATTAGGTTACACCCGGCAAACACACACACAATTGAATTGGAAACTGCTTAGAGGTCGAAGGTGAATTTGTTGAATAGTCCATGTAATGGAGACAACTGAAGGTCATACTTTCTGTACAAGAATCAAAAAAATATTATTGCCCCGAATGTTGACTCATGCGTCTTATCTCCTAACTATTATTGGTCACCGATCTGACATCTACACCACTTGTTATCATAATTTGGCCTGCATAGCACATCCCAATGTAAGCCACCAAGCCTATTGAAAGTCTCATTTTTATTCTCTGGATGCAGGCAGACGCTAGAACTAAGGCGATCACCGAAAAGTAGCCAACATATGAGGGGAAGGCCCACTCACAAGTTGTTTTATCCAAGGTCTCAGTATCTGACACTATGATAAACTCTCGATGAGCCACGACGATTTGAGTATGATTGATTTCCCCTGTCGTCAAGGTTATCTCTGAGGTCTTTTGGATCCTTTGTACGTAAAAGCTATAATGGTAAGTTAATCCTTTGCCAAAATGAAGAATCATGATTTCCGAAACAAAGATTGGGTTGGGAATCGTGTATGAATAAGCACGAGAGAAAAGACTCCCTATCTTAACAAAATCAAGCATAGGAAATAAATTCAGATTCATTAAGGAAGTTATTAACAAGTCCAATCAACTATCATGTTAACTCATCCAATTTCATTTGCAAGCTCAAGCATAAAATCAATTTGCTTATAGATGGAGAAGGAAAAATTAAAAATGTACTAGTTGGCTGGTTTGTTTCCTATTAAAAAAAGTGTTCGAACGTAAAATACGGTTTGCGCGACAAAATGATAAATTATTTCGCCCTCTTCCCAAGTCTCTCTGTATTGTCACAAAATTTAATTTGGAGTATACTATTTTATACTTATTCGCACATTCGAATAACCTGATAATAATAGCAAAACGTAGAGTAACAGAGTGGAATTCATAAATGTTCAAGAAAAATATGGGAAATAAGAGGGAGATCTCACAGAATATATTCGTCTTGGAAAAAGAAAAAAAATGATAAAGTTGTAATACAGACACCGCTCATTTTAAAAATCACTCAATGACTCAAAAAGTACAAAAGCAGACAGCCCTTCCTCCCTGAGTGTATATTATTGTGTTTGTTTCTCACAACCTGAGTTGTCCTCGCTCAATACTAACGTCTTTCCCCTTCTTGCCCGATTCCACCTCCTATTTCTTCCTCCTTACCCCAGTAGTCAATTAACATGTGGCTCTTCCTAACTTTTGGTCTTACCACTCGAGAGAGGCTGTTGTATCCTACTAGCCTTAGGAGGATACTTAGCTTCGTAAGGGAATTTTTAAACCTAATTTGGTCTGGCTCCTAAAGTAGCGGAATTAGAGCAATTTTATAGTTCTTCTAAAGCCATTCAGATACTTTCTCAAACTTATTCAGTTTAACCAAACTTATGGTTGCATTAAACAGATACTTGAATTTCAATAGGAATTATAATAGAACACTGACAAAAATAGTCCGAGGTTGTAGAATGCATACTTTGGATAATACACTTCCTCCAGGGAGTCATTGATCAGAAGTATACTCTCTATAAGTCAAAAGGGTGTTGGAAGTAGGCTCGCTGGAGCAAAGGTTCATGTTGGAGATATGCGGATATGAAGCAAATCGCCGCTAGCTCTCATCATTTGTAACCCTTACGCTTCATAGTGCCTATTTCCATCTTTCATTTATCTTGAGGGCTTTATGTCTCTTCATTTACTTGCCTAACCTATATAATGGGCCTTACTAAAGCCCTATTTAGATCACGCTTTCTACAAGTCCACTATATTTTGCTCTTGACATCCTAGCAGTCAGTCTAGAGAGAATACATAAAAAAATCACGATCGATTGGTCAGCGTTTTGATCTTCCAATGTCTATCATATGAAAATACTTTAATTCCCAAGATAGGAGCCAAAACCGGGCATTTCCGATGAGCTCGTACAATTCTGTGAACGCAATTTGTTTCTCGGGTAGCACTTGAGTTACCGATTACTGTTTTAGAAAAGTCTTTACACTGCTACGTAAATTTCTCTATCCAAACTGTATATAAACAAAAGTAATTTCTTGATAAAGTTACAAAATTGCCGCCCTTTAGGGCCTGGGCAATTGTAGCTGTAGTTCACTCATTGCATAGCCTGAATGCGACACAACGTTCTGTATCCTTATAAATAACCATTGTTTTGGAAGTACCGGAATTCTGCCTCCCTCCCACTTAGTTTTAAAAAGTCTGAGTCCATCATAACTATAAAATTATACCAGCGATCGATAGTTATCTCAAATGTCACAGAGAAAAAAAAGGCTATAAAATAATATAGATAAAATAACTAGAAGAATCTGCCATAAGAAAAGAATGAAGCCTTATGATCTTACAGCAAAAATTTCTTGCTGTTCTTTTTCATTTAAATTCAACCACAATGGACAAGCAAGCAAGAAAACTCTATAAGGATATCCGGACGTTTAAATATTCAATAACTTGTCAAATTATCAGCATAATACAAAAAAAAAACAGTTGCTGTTCGAGTACAAAGATGACGATAGACCATTACAGAGGATCAGACAACCACATATCTTAGATATCGATCTGAGATTAGATTATACAAACTGAGAGAGAAGTAAGAAGGAGTTATGAACCATGCAACCATTACATTCAGACGGGAACGACCAACGTTGGTGGAAGCTATATATGAACGAGAAATCACCTTATATGAATGAAATTAAACTTTTAATCAACATAAATAAGCTGATTCTAAGGAGACTGGCAATAAGAGATCTCCGAATGAAACTACCTCATCTACTTTTAAACAAGGCCTCAAGGACACTACGTTATTCGTTGTAAGACTAAAGCTCACGCGATCGATGCTCCACAGTGCGCATCCAGTAACGTGGATGCACTGGTTAACTTCGGCGAAATGAGGAATATCAAAGAGCGAATTTCGCATACAAGAAGTTTTGGGTTACCTTCTCATTAAACAACTCAATTGTTAACAACCCTATTAATGTGCTCTGAAAACAGAAGACTACTGTTTACTACCCAATCCATAAAATTCACATTAAGAGCCTGCTTTCTTTTCAGCTTCAATCAGAAGTTAACAGAGCATTTAGGACTGGTATCTTATTTTAGATTGCGAAATCTGGTAATAAAAGACTACAATGAGCAACTGAGATAGCATGAAAGAAGTTCAGTGAAAAAATAACGTACCCTGGAAGGTTGTCTATCAACTAAGAGGAGAAAACTGTCACGGGAGATACTTGTGCGTCTGTGATACTCAATTAACTGATTGATAGAGTCGAATTTGCGCAGCCATACAAAGTACTTGCCCATCTCGTCCTGAAGTACTTTGAAATGTTGAACTTTCTGACCATCCCTAGGGGAAAAAAAAGGAAAATATATAAATATGAACACGAAAATGTGCAATACAGCACAACTTAGCTAATCCGCGGATATGCAGTTCTCTGAATCTACAGCCGACTCATTGAAGCTAGCAAGTGCATGACATTTCCAGACAGCGTTCAAGATTTGACAAACAATCATTTTAACCAAGATTTCAGGACGTTCTCAACCTTCCAAGCCATTCACATAATTTCCCATTTTATTTACATAGACCTCAAATTCATAGCTATACTCTTTATCTAAGATCTGCGATATTCAGACTCCCGGAGTCAAAGCGATTTGAGTATGGTTGGCATTCCTTTGTCGTCAAATTTATCACAAATTGTTTATCCAAACACTGGGATTCATACTAATACTAAGAAGTGACCTAGTCAAGACGTGTCATCTCTATCATCTCTTTTCATATCTACCGGGCCAAGACGGTTAAATGCAGTAGGCGATAGAGGATAATCTCAGGGAGATTCGCTATTGGTCACCACGTAAACAATAATATCTAATTGACGGACATGCTCCAATGATTGCCAGATTGACTGGCAATTTCAGTCAGACAGTAAATAAACTAGGGCACAGTTCCAATTCTGTAGCGTTTTAGTTTCTTTTTTTTGGAGACTTGGGACTCGTGGTTTCGTAGACCATGGATTAACAACTCAGCTAGAGGGCTACCTAGCTCTACAACAATGCCGAAAACGGACTTATTATACAAAAAATTAACCAAATACTTCTCAATCTATGTAAAAAAATAGTAAAACAAACAGAAACATAACTAAGTGGTTTATAATAACGCCGAATTTGGCAGCTGGTTAGGTAGTACGCTGCCAGCGAAATAATCATCATTGGGCTCCCGGTATTGGAAAGTGGGAGCCAATACGTGAGTCATGCTTAAGGGGAAAGGAGGAGGAAGGACAATGCGACGCTATTCACACCCGCCTGACCAACTAGCCAAACTTCCAAATATCTACTACCCCTCACTTCAGCGAAGAGTTTACTATTTCTGCCTTATTCCATTGAAAAAAGAGCTAAATCAAATTACATTCTGTGAATAAATAAATTATAAAGCAAAACCTCTATAAAATGAAAGAGAAAACAGATAGTTTACAAGAGGATGAATACTTTTAAGATGGATCAATTTAGCCTCTGCTTTGAGAGAAGTGAGTAAATTAAGATAGAAGGCACTAAATCTACCCAAAAGTCTCATCAGATGGGTTCCAAAATTCTACGCCTACTCTCTATAGTGTGGAAAACACTTAATCTCAGTGGAATTGAGACTTTTCTAACTACTAACTCATTAGTTAGCAATGAACAATTTATTGACTAAGATATTAAGTGAACATCAAATCAGTAAATTGATTGGCAACGCAGAAACCAAAAAGGTGTCAAAATTGAGATAGCTGAAGAGGTGGTTAGTAGATGTTATATGGTCCTCTCATTATTGATTTTTATGACGAAGAAACCTTGAATTCTCGTTCGACAAAACCTGTGAAAAATTGTTACCATCAATCAACTCATAAACATTATCCACCCTTTGGACAAATATCTCCCCGAAAAGTAAACTCTAATTGACCTTAACTATCTCAAGTTAAGGTCTTACTCTCCTATAGTGATATTGACAGCTATATATCGCTGTCCAGCTCTCATCGTTTATAAGAATAATAAGGGATCATTTTCTGATCAAAAGAGCTAAATAGGGTATTTAAGGAACGAACCTTAGATGATCAATGCTCACTGTCATTTCTTAATCAAATATTTTCCAACGCAAAACTCAACTCAGCCACAATAGACTATTGGAAGTCGCCAAGGCCCGAGGACAAAAAAAATTTCCAAATTAATCAACCAACCAACTAACCACTCTAAAAGATAGGATAAGTATTTTGATGTGAACTATAGTAGATATCGCACCTGAAAGGCGCTGATGTTAAAGACTGTGCATTCATTATTCAAATAATATTTTTGATACTAGTTTAATACTACTATTGGTACTATCTAATACCAGGAAATAACCACACTTAGCCTTTTATTTAACTGATGCAATCACTACTACAAACGAATACCTAAGACAGCTTTTGCACACTCTTAGTCACAAAGGGTACTAAAGTGGACAAAAAACATATGAGGTTATATTTGGCCAGGAAGAGAAAACAAAGGAGGCAGTATGGGACATTTTTCCACATAAGGTGCTTTCTCGGCGACGTGTGTATTAGTCAGAAAGCAATTACCGTCATATGGCCGGTCGAGAGGTATGGGGGGAGACAAGACAAGCACGTGCTTTGACTAGGCGTTGACTAACAAAGTTTGTGACTAATGTCAACCACACAGCATTCAACAATTGCCAGTATTTTTGTCTCAACCAAATATCCCGCCATACATCCAAATTTAGATAACATTATAGGAAAAAAAACTTCCCAAGCCCCACTCGATTAGGGTTAAGACGCCCATTTGCATTCTATTATCAGAATTAAACTGCGGTTGATCATTCGCATCACTAGACATACACTAATAGGTACCGACAATGTACATATTGAGCACTGTACCATCGACACAGGCTGGTAGAAAACTTACGAAGCCTATTAGGAGGCATTAACAACACTTGAATCGGGTAGAGCAAAGAAATGCTGTGATCACGCTTATGAGGAACTCATATTCAATCGCTTCCCCGTCTTTTTAAAGTTATTGTTACTTACAAGGATTTCCAGACTTGTATGCGCGCTTTTTGCACATAACAGTTAGAATTAACTGAGCTTTGACTTCACTTCAGGAACTATTAAGTGGAACACAAATTTAAGTGGAAAAGAGGTGATAAATGGTTGGAAAAATTACATGGAAGTATCTTCATTAGGTTAATGATAAACTGAACTATTTATAGAAAAATTCACTACGTAACACCCAAATTCATAAAAAACTGACTTATTAAAACGAGTGACAGATTTCGCTATTTAAGAAGGCTCACCTCCTTTTGAATCTTAAAATTTCAACCAAAATCTACTAATTAAAGTTTGTAAGGCAATGATTGATGCCAGTCGGAGCAAATTAAGAGAAAGAAGTTACTTTTCAACTATCGAAATTTCCTACATGTTTGGCAGCCCGTGAAAGAATATCGCAATATCAATAACCTATACCACCATCCTCTTTTTTGATTCTGCGGTATTCAGACTTCCGTTGTCTGACCCTTTGAGACACGGCATCTTGAATATAACTGACTTCCCCTGCCGTCAAGTATACCCGATTTGCCCATCTAATTACAGTTCAAATTGTATACTTAAGATGTGATCTATTTAAGACATGTTATCTCTGGGGTCTTGCACGTAGTCCCTCATATGTTACAACTTCCCTGAGATGTTTATTGCAAAGACAAACAGTAAAAACTATTACCTTTAACAACTGAAAAGAGAAGAATAAACCCGTAGTTAATTTGTCAAACTAGTGACCCCAAAAATAACACTATGTAAAACGAACCGAAAGGGAGGGATGGGGGGCAGAAACAAGGAAGTACGCAACTGTGTCACCAACCTTATGACCTCAAAACTTTACGAATGTGATGATGCGCAAATCGAAAGAGCGAGACACCTTAGAAATAAGCACCATCTACGAAATATATGCTTAAGTGTTTATGAGTGAAAAATCGCACGGATCGTCGACAATTCCCTAGACACTACTTTCTAAAGGATCAAAAACTTAATTCAAATAGTTTATAATCTAAGCACTCTCGTTTCATAGCGCCCGCTTACATTAAGCAGTATAACCAACTGCTGTATCAAGAATGATAGAGAGGCGAGGGTAGAGAACGCATTTTCCCCCACAGATTTGGGAAAATTCTTCTCTTTTTATCATGCACATTAAAATGAGCAATATTTAAAGATAGGTAAAACTACAGGCACCGTTGGGAAGTTCGGGTTTGTTAGGCCTATCTAATTAGGCGAAAAGGGGAAGGTGTGGTAGCGAAAAAAGATAATTGCCAGATTATGAATTCAGGTGGCCTTAAAAAGTGCACGAGCCACATGGGTCGAGGCAGATATATCTTAACACTCCTTAACTATTTCTTTAAAACTTTAAGATTTCAATATTATTCGCACTCTGTAAGATTTTTTACTATTTGACAATTGCTAATGACAGCTATTTAAGAGTTTGCTTATTAGAGGTATTAAAGTAACTATCCAACAAAGTATAAGGAAGAATCTTTAATGAATCAGCGTAACTGACAGTACTCAGTTTTCCTAATCTACAACGGCTTCATAAATACTGACGAGTGCATGAAAAGCACAGATTGGGTTCAGTTATACTGCCTATCTTCACAAATCATATTGCTGGCATCTCTATGAACATTGGCTCAAGTGCTATCAACAATTCATACTCCAGCTGTATCAAGTTACTCAAACCTCATTCTTTGTAAACTGGGATGAAGTAATGGGATTTAAAAATAGCACTAACTTTGATACCTTGGCGTCGCTCTCAGCATCTTTTTAATCTCCTCCCTTTTATTAATTATTTGACCTTCTGTTAACCAACTTCAGCCGTTTGTAATTTTTTGTAATACTGTGGGTAATAATATAAAGAGAAGAAACACAGAAATAGAAGAGATAGGAGTGCTTATTCATGTTGCCACCATTTATCATCATGAAATTTCGTTTTATTCTGAAAATCAAGAGACTAAACTGGTTGCTAGATCTAAAGCGACCTATGAAATAATGGTAAATTCATTAGATACAACAAAAATGATTTGAGTTAAACCCAGCTTTAGGGACTATTGAATCCGATGGCCGTAAACTGTGGCACCACGAAAGGATCAAACAATTTTTAAAGTATACTGGCTGAATTAGGCTTCAAAATCAGGCTACCAACTTGAATAACAGTAATGCCCAAAAGTGGGGTCGCATGATCGCAAACGTATGCATTGCAATAATGAATTTCTAACTACACATAAATAATCATAAATCATTCTTCCATTCAACACTGCATTATAAGTCGAGACAAGGAAGAATACGATTGTAGGGTATACGTCCGAAGGCTACTTTAAATGTTAACGTCAGTCTTGAAGGTAAAGTTGTACGATCTGATAGGAGGCAAAATAGAACACTGTGTTCTGAGCAGAAATCATACAAATATGAGAATACAAATCAAATAGTATAGTACGTCTGTTTATTTACAAATAAAGTATACATTATACAAGTGACTGAGTAGCTATAGCTGAGAGAAAATAGTTTGAGTGGGGAGATTCAGTTCGTGGAATTGGAGAACATGTTTCTCTCTTCTAAGCTCGGAAGGACATACGCTACTGCTATTTCAAAGGATCTTTTGAAGAGACTCACATTGAACCTGATGTCAGTCTCAACAAATCAAATAAACGCTTTCATTACCGTTCTTCCCTGCTCGTAACCAGGAGTAAAATCGTCTCACTGTTATATTACCGGCTAACCAGACCGTCAACTGATTCCTATATCCGGGCTATATAAAGTTGTACTTTCTTAATGGAGAATTTACAGAAATCGTCTTTTGAGCTACACATCCTCTACCTTCTACCTAGTAAGATTGAGCAATCGTAGTTGTAGTACACCCCTGAGGACATCCTAGATTATAATTGTGGTGACAGCTTTACAGTACTATCCAAACTAAAAGTTCCTGCATTTACTGTAATATAGCTAACGTAATCTCAAGATATACCATAGTATTATGAACTATCATCAACATTTCCCATGCATCATAGTAGGGGTAACAGAGATTCTCAATATCTTCTTTTAGGGCAACGCTCAAAGAAGAGCAAGGGAAAATGAACATTGTTTTCTTAAACAAATGAACAAAACAATAACAAAATACCTCTATTCCCGTCACAATTACTCTCCTTACCGTTTAAAGCACAAATTCTGAAGTAACACAAAGCACATCTTGATACATTATCAGGATGGGTTAACGCCATACCACACTATTTACTACGCAAACTTACGGTAGAAAAGACAAGGCCTATAGGAATGATGCTTTTATTGCAAATCAAAAAGATTGGCAACAGTATTTTTTGAAGCTAGCTATACCTAGTTGGACTCTATTAACCGCCATCAAACCTGCGAAAAAATTCTTCAATGAGTAGAGGGGCAAAATATATGACAATTATGGAAAAATGGTTGAATTTAACCCTTAATTGTTTTATAGCTAGAATCCTGTGAAATCAAATTCAGCAAGATGGATCACCTAGGGATAAGAAATCGCCGAGAGAGGACACTGTCAATGTGAACATTTCTTCCAAGCCAGTGCTGATAAGAACCAAACGATACATACAATTAACCACCCACTCTCTATAGACAAGGCTATTTAAAAAGGCTATTCCCAAAAAGTTCAATCGTTTAAATAGTCAAAAACGTCCCACATTATCAACACACTATCAGGTTTGGAAACTGGTTTTTCTACTGAATAAGTGATGATGGATCGGGACAGAAATACATGTTTAGACCGATGTAAAGATCGTAAAAATTCGTCATGTAAAACCTAAGGTTTAATAAAGGAGTTCTGAGTCTATAATGAATGGTATAGAAAACTGCAAATAAATGTTTAAGAACAATTTCAATTCAAGGCAAGGCGTCTTATCTAAGTTCTCTCATTTTACTTTTTTATAAAAAAATGAATTAATAAATATTTGACGTTTGAAAAAGAATTACCTATAAATTAGATTGTGTATGCGCTTAAAATAACTTAATCGCGTAGAATACAACAAAACCAGAGAATGTAGATATACTGAATACAGATAATTTACACCAACCACAGACCTTAACTTCTACCTAAAAAATCTTTCCCTATCTATAAAGATGGGAGAGATACCAGACCCAAACTTATAAACTCATACGGCTGGAGATGTATGTTTTCTACCGTTGAAATGGTTTGTAAAATAGGAATGCAAAAAATTGATACTGCAAAGGGCAGTGCCCAGCAGTAGAAGTAGACAACCTCAATTATGCAAGGCCAAGAATGTCCTAAGGAAAAATGGGCGCCGGTCGCCACATTAAATAAATCTCAATATCTATTCTAGACGTGTACTACTGAAAATTATCCATGCCCCAACCAATATAGTTAATTAACATAAAATATTTCACTAAAATTCCTTTCGTTTTCGTGAGTTTACATGGCTTCTTGTATTGCATATATGAACTTCTCTAGATAAGTGATTTATCTATCCTCTTTCTCTGTACAGCCTTCCAGATAAAACCCTACTATAGCCTTGCACATAATGGTAGAACAAGTAAGCAAGGAAATAAAAAAGAAGGCAACTTACTTGACAGAGAGGCTGAAACCAGGTCCATTAGATTCTGATCTGCGAACAACAAAAGCCCCATCGGGTTGAACAGGGAGTCCAGTATGTGGATCGGTCTCCAGTAGGCATTCCTCAGCGGTATTTCGACGACAGGCCTGCATGTACCAGGGATTTGGGCGGAATGAGATATAGTTGCAAGGTACCAGACCCTTGCGTCCATCCTGCTCTGCCAGATACCAATTTGGGTCGTCCTCTACACTCAAAATCTGTCAAAACAAAAATAATTTGAAAGTCTGCCCGTAGTACGCACATGATGATTCATAGGTCTACCTAATCTATAAGTGTCACACAGTGACTTAGAAAGAGCACAAAACCAGACAACTCCTCCCAGTGTATTGTAAGCCATAATGGACGATGGAGGTATGTAATCAACCTAACGAACCAAAAGGAAACACACCGGCACGTAGAAATCAAGGGTGGGGAATGTCAATCGATGGAAAGTTGGACAGGGGAGATCAACGTGGTCATTGGTTAAAACAGGACACATAATCAGCTTCATACTGGCCGCTCGAATGGAGAATTGTGGTCCTGCTGGAAAAAAGGTCGCTTCCTCCTATCCTTTCTAGTTCTTATACTTATTTCCTACTTCAACCTTTCATACATCTTATAGACTTTATGGCCCTTCGCATATGTTTTCAATACTTTTCTAAACACAACGCCTTTGAGTGGACCCTATTTCATCCTCTACTCATAATTTTGCGTACACACATGCTGGTTAAATATTTCAAATCAGTTCCCCTATTTCCAATTTTCTCTCCTTACTGCTCTCTCATTCCTCTACGATCATCCAAAACACCAATGTTCCAACTCAATTCCTGGTCTTCCACTTTTGGGAAGAGCTGTTGTATGTTGCTAGTCAATAAGACCATTCGATTTGTAAGGGAATATTCCTTGGTCTAAACGGGTCAGACTCAAAGTAGCTGTACTGTCGGGACTAGTGTTACTTTAATCAACTAATTTTGAGTGATAATTATGTGAAGAAGAGTTGTAACGTTGTCAACTGTGGAGAAAGGAGAATAAGAAATTTAATCGTATCTATTTCGTTCTCTCTGTGGTGCAAAATTTATGACAAGACAACTGTATTATAAATCAACCATTGTCCACTGAGGTTCATAGATTATCGGAGAGAAAACGATTCCCTATAGACTAGAAATAAGAAAGGGAATGACATAAATCATACAAACTACAAAGAAGCTATTCTCTCTACTTAATCTACGGGTTGAGTGGAAAGTAAATTTTAATTTAGAAATCAAAACCACCAATCATTTTATAACAATGACACATAAGAATAACTCACAAATTATGAGGTTTTATTTGAAATCGGAATTGTGCAATAGCACTCGCTTGCTGTCCTAAAGCACTTACTATAGCCCCTAAGAGAAAATTTAAATGGTGGGAAAGTGCATAAACCTGATTGAATTCACACTGTGCACGCTGATAGTGCAGTAGCTAATCTGTTCATCTTAGACGGATCTATCCCCATCAGTGCACAGCCAGTGATGTGGATGATCAATCGCACTATGGTTAATTGTGGTCAACATAGAAGTTAGTAGAGTGTGAGTTTTTAATATAAGAGCAGCTCCAGAATATCAAATTCAGATGTTTTTAACACTTACCTTGATAGACTCGGAAAATCTGATCCACATTAAGCTCTGTGAAGCTACGACATCCAGTAGTTTAGACTTGTGCGGTTATGGATGTATAAATGCGAAAGGTATCACAAGAAAACTGAATCTCACCAAGCGGCCCTCAACCGAACTTATTGACCTCAAACATATCAAGCCAAGAGCGTCTAAAGGACAAAACTCCTGCCCCAGATAAATCCTCAAATATCACTGTCCAATGTCTGCAGTTTATCTAATATTGAGAGCTAAAACTGTCAGTCTAAATCGTTTCTTTGGTCGTTTCTTGATCAAATGGGCTTAATAATAGACAAATGACACAATGGAAGAGAGACAAATTAGTAAGCATAGTCTAATAGAATCCAAAACCACTAACGTTAACATTTTCCGGAATTACGGTTAAGAGATTACACGATATTTAAGGCATTCTTTCCTTTCTAATGACATGTGCACGAAAGTGGTGCCATTTTTAGATTCGAATTTAATTATATTACAAATAATTCCCTTGTAGGTATGAAGATGAAATAAGTAACACCGATATTAAAACTTTTGCAGTTAGAGACGTATCAAATAATTGCAGCTAGTCTTAAAAATACGTGATTACAAAAAACATTCCAGAGCAAGCCTTCGTGCTTGAAAAAAAAACAAACCCATTCAAACCTAACCTTTAATCGGATTTATCGTTCTCATATAACCCAAATCAAGAGTGCCTAAAGGACTGAAGCGTATTCATTTGAAAGACTTAAATTAATAAATAATTTCAATTTAAATGTTCAAAAGTTGTACTTGACTGACCATTTATAGGGTGTCTGAGTTCATATTATTAAGACAACTTGGCAACTACTGGAACTGCCGCCATTCGAAAAGATCCTATCACAACTATCAAGGTTTATCAACTATTAAGATTTAACACGTCTCCCTGTCCAAATCATACCATTCAAAATGATCATTACCACTTAATTAGATTTAATAATCAGTAAATAGTCCAATGAATGGAAAGGAAGCATTTCAACCCAAATCTAGCGTAAATACACACGCATTCACATATTCGTGATAAGCAAATACACACACTGTGACGAGAAATCGAAGCATAAATACACACTAGTGTCGCATTGTCGTTGTGCGAATACTAGAACACAAATGGGCGCATGCACACTGAATGTATGCAGGAAAGGCAAGTAAATACTGTGCAATTACGCGCATAAATATGAAATGTCAGATCGGGTGGTGGTGGTAATGCCATCCTGTCCAAGTAGAGGGAAAGAAAATGAGGAAAGGGACAATGAGGTTTAAATTTAATGAGAGAAAAGGTACAGATGGAAAGGTAAAGGGGAGCGAAAACATAGACGTCCGAATAACCAGTCAATTCAAATTTGATTTATACCGACTAAAAACTTTAATAGCAGTAGAGGTCCCAGTTTAGAAAGTGAGACTAATACATGATGGAGAAAATCAGGTAAGATATCGCCCTTCCTAACTGTTTCAACTCTACTATAACAAGTTAGGAAGCAAACAGAGACAGAGGAAGAATATCTACCATCTTATCAGTTTTTTCGCGACTAAATAAAAAATGTAATATCAAACAAACGTAAACTGATTAACGAAAAACTCAATTAAGAAAATGCCGAGAAATACAAACCTTCGCTATTGCGAACAATTATCTGCAACTCCTACGTATAAAATTATATTATATTTGCATTTGGCAGTCGGATTAGCACGCCTTAACTCAATAAGACTTTCCCTACCAAAACCTCTTCTCAGATCTAGACATATTTATTGTTTGGCGAGGCAATTGGAATGAGTCAACGTTGACAAAGCAGTGAACAATTTCAACATACAGTCACAGTGAGCAATTGATCAAATCCCAATACAAAGCTGTGTATACAGGCGATCGCAATTTCTTGATAAAGCGCAGAAAAGTATCCGAACTCTCAATGTCTGGCCACATGAAAAACTCCCTTAGAGACAGGGCAACCCGATTAAAATTGACATTCGCCCTTTTGCCAAGGATATTTTGTTTCTCTATCTAAACAGTCGTACTTGCAACAATAAGACATGATCTGATAGATGTTCTCTTTGGAGTCCTTTTCCTCCGGTCTATACGGACTGCTAGAATCAAGATGGGTCTTAAGGGTCAGGTCTTCTATTCCTCCAACATATGCAGTTTTAATATCTGCGCATTTACCTGCTTATGGGACTTTAATACAAGCATTACAATAATCAGTTTTGACCAAATGAGCTACATAATCAATAAAATATCGTATATTACGCATATGTGGTGGTACTACGATTGACGTGCTCGTATCCCAAACCAGAGGTCAGGAATACGATGGTTTATAGGCACACACCCAATGAGGAATGACCAACCACACTGGTTAAGTTTAACCAAGCAAGGTGGGATGGCAGAACACGATTTTATCACTAGGGCAATTTTCCAAATGAACTTGGGAAGTTATTATTACTGTGGGATTAAAACTCATGAAAAAAGTAAATTGATCTACTTAATTATATTACGTGGGGACAAACACAAGGATATTTATTTACATAAGCTCAAAGGAGTGGATAATTTAGCAGGGAGGCTAATTTGAGAAGCGCGACATCAGTAACATTGCAAGAAACATTTTCACAACTATGAAAAAGGTTGTTTCTTGTAAATAGCCCTAAATTTCAACGTGTGGAAGATAGCGGATTTTAGCAAATCTATAAAAAGCAACAAATAGGAGATGAACACTAGCTTTACGCCATTAAAGACATCAGTATACCCCACTCTTGAATAATCTTTTTTCCCATGCTAAATTAACGTCATTGTATAATAGCTTCGTAGTAAATGACTTTCTTATAATTAGAACTTACAAAAAATCTCAGACATAGCAACAAAAAACATGACACCACTATTTTTACCATATTATCAGAAATAAGAAAACAGAGAATTTCAAAGCAGAGATTACTTGTTGCAATATGAACGAAAAAAGTGTTTTTCAGTAAAATAAAATCAAAGGTCACAAACAGACAATAATCCTAACATCTGAAGTGAAATGTGAGCCTGATGGAGGCTATAGAGTAGGTAAAAATAACTAAGGCCCTTTCAGAAAATCATCTTGGATAGAGAGATAGCAACATAGAGCCTCTTAAATGAGAAACTCCATTTCTACCATCCTTCTTATTAACCAGACTTAACCAGTTCGGAGGATCATCTTGGGATGTCCCGATGGTCACTGACTTCATAGGCGACGACGGTGGCTTAAACTCCAACGACTTCGGATGCCAACTTCTGGGTGCTTTAAGTTCTCAAGAAAATATAATAATGGTATATTCTGAAAGTCATTTCTAATGTTGGTCAAGACTTTTGAGGAGATACACTTTTGCTTTTAAAAGTTGCAGACAAACTTAACAAATAGCGACAAGATGTCTTAGCATGTTCGTCAATTTGAAATGAGTGGTGAACAAACAAAATCTCAAACTCCATAAACCGAATTCCGCCTCCTGCTCCCCAGAATGAAGAATTTTAAAACCATGCATCTGCCTGTTCTACTAGTATAACAATACATTACTCTTATAAATAAGCAGCCGATTATTAACTAACAATATCAGAGAACAATGCATGATAGCCCATTCCCAAGTCGTCTTAAGGCAAAGGAAGATACCAGATCCTCGTCGTTGGGGAAACTCATTCATACCCCACTGGAAAGGTATTAGCCAGATATGAATATTTGCAGTAACATAGAGATTTCAACTCCACTCTAGGAAATTTTGGAGTAAAGTTAGTTTATAGAAAGAGACACCGGACAAAGATGAGAGGATGAGCAAAGTGGTTATTCAAAATCAATTTTTCGATAACGAAAATATTCCCAAAAATACAAACAAAATCTTACATCTACCTCTTTCCTCGAAACTTTTTCACTCGTGGGACAATTTAGCTTAGTGAGAAATTCCTCCCTATTAAACAGAACAACAGTCGCACCAAGAGACAGGTAATTAAACCAGTGAATGAGTGAATCAACCAGAGGCTAATGGCATGCAAGGGAAGTACGATTGATAGCGATAAATCAGTTTCATCTCTCGGACGACTAAAAGGTATAATTTGAATACTTATCATCATCAATACTAAGCTATTATAAGTGACTACTCTACACAGATCTATAGGAGTCTTAATGAAAGATCTTCAAGTAAAGAAGGACGAGGTGAACGCTTTTGAATAGAGGGAAAACAAATCCTAGTTTAAAAATTAGACATTGTTTGTCTTTATATAGCTCATTATGGAGCTTTAGAGCAATTGTGAGGTTGAGAGCTCATGAACCATCTGTAAGTATCTCACTAACAGAGAAAGCCATCTCTTGAGCTGCAAAGCAAATACTGAGCTTTCAATAATGCGAATGATAAATATGAATTGCAATATTAAAGATCGACAAAAAAGGGGCCATTTTATGAATCACTAATTACCGAGGGATTCATATGACACAATTACAATGGCTGTGAAGATTAAACGAGACAACGATTATTATAACGCAGTAGGGTCAAGTTAATGATTAACAACAAAAAAGAAGGATTTAAAAGCTGCATAGGATAGGTAAGAGTATGCTGAAACAAACTTTCCCATAGGATATGACATTTAATCTGCAGTGCGAGTCAATGTGTGTCAATTGAGCAAAATAAGCGTGCAAATTCGCCAAGTCGGAGGTAATGAGATCAGTGCTCATCGGTGAACACACAATGACGTGATGTCCAACCGAGCTGGTTAATAAAAGAGATGGTAGATAGGCGGTTTTTTTTGTAAGCGCGGCTACTCTAGCTACCCGTTGTGAACACTTTCTATAATGCGCTTGAGAAGAATATTAGATAAAAAACTTTAATGAGAATAGAAACTCGATTGGGTTTTAATCAAATTGCAATGAAAAGTAGATTAATGGGTATATGTAAGCGCTTAATAATGTGAAATCACTGTTCTTAGAACACACTAATTAAAACTACGTTGTCACAACGGTATGTGAAAAGTGCAGATTAAAATCACTAGAAATGTGGTGGGGTCGAAATAGGTGAAATACGACTAAATTAAGGTGAGAGAATGAAATTTATGAAAGAAAAAGCGACTAATGACCTGACCCTATTATTATTCCTTTATTTATTTAAATCAAATTAAATCGTTACCCTTGCCTGACCCAATATTTCATTCAGTTAATATATTGCTGTCTTTAATCAAATACCAAAACTAGAAGTAGTTTAGTCAAAGACCGTTTCCATTTGAACGTAATGAAAGTAATTGTACCTGAAAGATTTAACCGTCTTCAAAAGGCGTCAGTCGAAATTGTATGAAAAATAAAATTTACGTAACACGGCTTTAAGAAATTGAGCACAATGAAAAATTGAAAGTGATTTATAGATAGACAAAATAGTTATAAATAACAAAACATGTTTACTTAAAGAAGCCATTCACTTAGCAAAATCGGAAATCATCTTTAAGTAATAGACAGACGATCTTCCATATTCAAAAAGAGAGTTTTTATTTACTGACTGACAATTACAATAAAAGTCCGATATACAACTAAATAATAAATAGGACTACATAAAAGCATGAAATTAAGAAAAGCCACATATTCAAATTAAGTATGAAAATATTTAACTAACCTTCAGAACAGAATTTTTGCAGAAAGGAAGTTCGTCTGCCGCGTTCGCCTGGAAATCATGCTTCGCATCGGCTTCCATGACGTACTGATCCCAATCTACTGTAAAACCGCAGATGTCGGAAGAGTGTATTGAATACACCGCAAACCGAAACAGAATATTCGGCCAATCAAACCGAAGGTTTTGTTTTCCCATCTTTTAGAACACTGTGATATAAGTTATTGTATTTTAAATTGATTTATCCTAAAAAATTTGTAATTCAATTTATTTTAATTTTGAATTCTCTTTCTTAAATCTAATTGAGAGAGTTTGCCGCCGATAGAGCATTTTATGCTTCCGCAAGACATTAATAGAGAATTTTTAAAATAAAACTGTACATGTACCTAAATACTTCTACAGTTTATTATCTCATAATATACTTTATATGGCAAATATATTTCCTTCATCTTCTTTACAGTCTCTGCTTTATTCCTTCCATTTAAAGCGTTGTTTTGTTCAGTACCATCACAAGAAATAATCAGATTAGTTGAAACTATTAAAATTTTGATATTTTTTAAGGAAATTACAAATTTTTCACTTGGAAGGGGGGTTAAAGATGAGTTACATTCGTTTTTTGTTATCTGTAGCAAGAATTATTGAACATGTTTCCTATACAAAGCTCTTGCCAGGATCTTGCCTGATTAAATGGAATGGACTTACTAGCTTTTCAGTGCTAATTACTAAAATACTGGTAAAATGACATTAAGTCCCGTTAGGTGTAATCTCTGAACTCAAAATCTGGCATTGATTCGGGATTAAATGTATTGTTTGTCATATCAATTTGTCCGCAGTATTTACTTATTTGAGTCTCAATATCATAGAAAAAAAAATGAAATAATATGCTGCTATATTGTAAACAATTAGGAGTTCTGGTAGTAATCTTGCAGAGCCAACAATCTAGAAAATTCGGTAATATAGCAACTTAACACGTAAGCTAATAACCCACGGCAGATAAGAAGGCACGTCATAGTCAACACGAGTGCATTAACGAAACTCACACTCAATCGGTATCGGCTTAAACAAATACGAATAATTATCAAGTGTCTTTTATCGGTGGGGAAATAAAGAAAGAAATTACGTTTTTATTCATAGAAGAAATATTGGGAGTGGGGGAAAATAATTATCATTTCTTCTAACATATGCTTTCAACGCTAATAAAAGAATAACAATTGATTACAATGCACTCGAATCTAGTGAATATCAACAAATACCTGTGATAGCCCATGCCGTTGCAAAATTGCTCATTTCCTAGGTGGATTTAAGGAAACGATCAATTTTCTCTAAATTATGTTTTTCAGTTCCAAATTTTCTGCTTCAACAGAATGTTTTAGTTGGTAAAATTGTACCTCCTTCTATCTGAGATTTAATAAATATGCGCCTATGTGTAAAACAGAATTCGTGTGAATATTCTAATTGTCAGGTGGTGATTTTTTTCTTATTTCTTCATTCGACGAACGAAGAACACAAAACCAGCCCTGTTTTCCATAATCTGAGTTCCGCTCGTTCAGACCTGACGTCTATTCTTTTCTCTTCCTACTTTTTTCCTACCTAGTTCCTTTATCGTTGCCCAATAAATGAGTGGTCTTCCTTGACCCTTGATTTTTTCACTTACTGTAGTTTCCTGTTAGCCATTAGTAGGATCATTTGTTTTGTAAAAGGTATATCTCAAAACCCAACTTTGACAGACTACCATACTTAATTATCTGGTTTATAAAACATCGAAATAAAATTTTCTCAAGTTTATTTGATTTGATTATTTGGCCTGGAGGTTTGAAAATAGCCACGTTGTTATAGCCAGCAGATGTCTATCAATACCTGGTGATTAGAAATGATTGACTGACGATAAGATCTCCACTATAGTATCCACAGGCGGTCTCGCTGTGTATTTGCGTGTTTGCAAATGGATACCTGAACAGTTGTCGACCATCACGTCAAGACACCGACAGTGAGACATGACTGACGTCTAACGAAGAAATGTTTTGTATATAAGCCTAATTTACTTATTAATAAATTGAGGTGGCTTGTTTGCCACCTCCGAACTGATCTGGCGACATGAGTGCCTTGACTAATTCCATCTATTCGATCAGTGTGACCTCGGTAGACTTAACGTTATTAAAAGTGTATTCATGGGTTTCTTCAGTTACCTTCTACAAGTTCTCTATATTATCTAACTCCTATTCTAACAAAAAGTAGAAAATCAGAAAAACGATGTCCGTGTAGGAAGAAGCCAGTTTTAATAATTAAAAATAAGTCGCATAAAACATATAACCCTGCGGGTATAATTCAGCGGAGGTTTACAAGACCATATCTATTGGGGTTACTGGAAGTTAAGGTTAACATATGAGGTAATTATGTTTGATAAGGACATGTTATTGGAGCACAAAGAATATAACTAACCAGCGGATGAATAAACATTAGGGGAAATTTACACACAGCAGGACGTTTCAATCAGGACAAGTTGATACGAGACATGACGCATTCAATTTGAATTTATCTAACTTCGACATTCGACATGCACTTAAAGTATGCATTCCTGTCTAAAACCAGACTGGCTATTGACAAAAAGTCTACGTACAAACAGTATTTTTGATCCGGCTTAAGATTATGAATGAAACATTTCAAGCCTACCCCAAAAAAATTGTAATTTAAAGACATTGGATGTGTACACACTATACCTCTATAGTAATTACCTAAAAGAGAGAAGCATTGCCTCGAATATCAGTATGTATTCTAAATACTAGAACAATTATCCATGAAATGTAATTGTCTTAGAATACATTATTTTCTCAGCAGCAGATCGCTTAATTTTAGCTAATTCTCTTATTGGTTCATTAGCAATGAGTTACACTTACACTATTCATAACTCGTTTTAGAGGGCCTGACTAACGATATGTTCAAACCACCCTCTGTCTTCCCTCTAGGTTTGATGCTGTTATAGCAGAAGCAAATTTAACTATAGGTAGCCACTCTGGTACGAGACCTGTAAAATCCCAACCCCTATCTCCTTTGGTAATTGCGTAGGGAGCGTTGTATACCCATTTTTTTCAATAACACTATCAGAACCTCAGAGTCTGCGCACCGTCGTGATATGACGAATTTATATCTTATCAGTCTGATCAACATGCAGATGCATGCTGACTAGACAAAATCCTAATCGGGTTGAGCTTCACCTGTTAACTATATGGAAAAGACAGAAATTAACCCAAAATTTTTTTGAAACTAATTAATGGTCTGAGAATTACTCCAGCTTTGCATTTTCTCTTCTTCCTGGCTTGTTTAACCGTAATATTACAAAACTCTTTAGGTCAGCTATTGATTTCGATGACTTATCTAGTGAGACATGTAATATATTACAATAATAATGTTCATTTCTGATGAAGCCTGCATTTTGAGAAAATGAAAAGATCCGATTTAGTGGTCCATAAAATGTTCTCAGTAGAAGCCTTACTAAGTCGATGAATTGGAAGGTATAAAATCAATGAACATATAAAGGGATCAATTAAAGTATATTATTCAAAATATGGTGTGAATGCAGAATCCTAATTTAACACGAAAACGCATCATATTGTCCCCATTCGAATATAAACCTTCAAACGGCATAGAAGGCAGCCTCTGTTCTTGCATTTACGCAATTAAGAAACAGGTTCAAAGCTAAAAGTAAGAAAAATAGAAAAAATTAATTTTCAATTTCCTTTCAAATTTAGTTGTTTTAAAATTAACTTTCATTTGGTCAGCTTTTAAATAATAAAATTATTTCTCCCAAATATTTCTTAAAAACACAATTTATAATAGAACATTACCAGCATTTTATAATCATATACTATTTATAAAAAATTTTCACACTTATAAAGCCTTTA
Organism: Hymenolepis diminuta; assembly: GCA_900708905.1. NCBI lineage: Eukaryota > Metazoa > Platyhelminthes > Cestoda > Cyclophyllidea > Hymenolepididae > Hymenolepis > Hymenolepis diminuta. The sequence continues at coordinate 1,230,619 of CAADRB010000020.1, forward strand.
AATTACATACCTGATCCTCCGGTTCCTTGCGATTTCAAACTTTCCGCATTCGCAGTGAACATTGCCGATGGTTCAAGAATAAACCTCAAGGAAGAATTTTATATTTTTTAATTTAAATTTTCAATTTAATTTTGATTTCAAGTTCATTTTCAAGCTTACTTTGTGACAATATTGACATGTTCATGTCTAAACAGAAGCATCGCCTTTAAACATGAATTGTAGGCCTTTTTCAGTTCTACTGAATTAACTGATTCGACTAAAGCAAAAGTATTATTAAAGAGGTGATTTATATAAATGCTTACTGAAATCTCGAAGGTGAACATGCTTCTTTAAGTCTTCAATAAATCTTCGGTGTTCAGTTATCATATAGTGCCGGAGATTTGTGAAGAAGGCCTCGGTATCTGAAAATGAGTAAAATGCAATGAAATTAATAGTTTAAACTGTAAAATTTAATAACGTATTTTGTATAGCAAATTAAAGTTTGTTTATATAGATTATTTTAACCAAAAAACTCACCCTCGAAGTGCTCAATTCCAAGAAAGGCATCAAGTGATTGAAGACTAATAGATTGGCCCGCGCTAGCACCTAAGTAGATACGTTTTTTGGGTAGTGTATCACCACTGAGACTTCCCGATTCTCCACCTGTCAGAACACTGTCCGGAACTCCTTCATAGACTAAACCCTTGGAAATTTTCCCATGAGACCACCTATAAGTAATTTTAATGAACTTACATTCAGTATAAATGAGAGTTATGAGATTAACTTTTGGAAGAAGTTGAGATTCCCTGTCTTTCAATAAATTTATTTTCTAAAATAGTGATTTTCTGAAAAGTAGAAAGTATAGAACTGCTTCCCTCAGGTATCGGAAAACGTGGAGGCGTTGGAGTTATTGTTGTGCAGAAGAGTGAATGCCCACAGGGTCACCATTTTGTTGGAGTTGGAGTAACAAGAATCAAGGTCAGCAATTTAGGAGTTACCAAATTGTAGTAACTAATGCACCAGAACCACATTGTAAAAGCTAAGAATATAGCTAGCAGCTAAGATCAGCAAACAACAGATCCAAAAATTATAACACAAAAAGTTGCGTATATCAAAGCGTGTTGAAATAAACCATGATGAGGATCCGAGGTGTAAGAGGGAGATGAGGGAGAAAGCCGATGATGGGAAACGCCTAAGCTGATAAATGACAAGTGTATGTCTGCGTTTGTATCTGAACCTAAATACAAAGGCAGTTTATATGAGACAATTGGGCAAGGATGCACGTGAGGATATGAGTTCAGATGTATTTTAAATTAAACGGGACAGTCATAGAAAAAAAAGAATCGACAACCTCGGCTATTCATGACAGTTAGGGGTTTGAGTCATAGGGACATAAAGGCGAAAAATGAACGTACTTTAATAGAGAATGTGTGTAAAGAATGTCATCTTCAGAGTTAGGGGAAGACTGAAAATTTGTTGAATGCCAACACAATTTAAATGTATGTATGCGAGAGCAGTGAGACAAGGGCCGATGAGCTGAGTCATTATGGAGGAGCGGTGAAAGAGTAATTTTATTCGGTCGGGTCTACGATCAAATGCGTAAATCCATAATCCATGTGTAATCCATACAAAAATTTCAAAGTATTTCCAAATATCATATATAATAAATAGTAAAAGACTATATAAATAACTTTTGAGAAAATATAGACCATCACCGATAAGTGATGGAACTATAATGAACTTGATAAGTGGAAAACTTGCAGCACTAAACGAACGGTTAGATAATGTCTACGAAAAATTTTTTGATTCATGAAAATTCAGGATTAATGATGATAGTCTCTCTAACCAAATGGGAAATTTTAGTATGATATCTAAGTAATGCGAAGAGGAAAAAAATAGCAAAAAAAGTAAGTTTTCTGTAGAAAGAAATTTTATCTAATTTTCGGAAACCTCTGAATAAGTATATAGATTCACCATCTATCAGTAAAATCAGATTACAAATCGCTTTTTTGATTCTCTTTAAATGTCGCCACTTACCCAGAAAGGAATTGACGCATTTCGCAATAGAATGCTTTGGGGTCGAGTTCCTCTGAAAAATAAAAGATGACCAATAAAATGCGCATCGTTGCGATTGCTAAGACGAGGGCCTGGCTTTGTGTTTTGCGTTAGTGACTCATTTCGCTAACTTTTAAAATTAAAACGAGATTGCAAAATAAAAATTATGACTTCAGTAGGGTAGGGGCACAAGGTATTCTCTCAGTCTGTAACTGACTCATCTAGTTTGATTAATACATAACAGGCGCATATAGTGACCAAGGCTAGTCGTCAGTTAGCCTAACTGATCAGGTCGTGTTTCCAGTCTTTCAAATACTAATCCAAGTCGCAAATAAACCCCTAAGACAAACAAAAACGTGGCGACTGGAGTTCTCATCGTCTGTCAATTCAGTTATTAATTATGAAATCACCTCCTCCTCCTCCTCCTCCTCCTCGTTTACGTGACTATTGTTTAGCTTTTTAGAGGGAGTAAAGGCAGATGATGATGTTCAGATGATGATAAAAGGGTCAAATTGTAAAACTAGTACTTACTAAAAAGGAGAGCAAGTTGGTCTCTCATGATCGAGATCAAGTCCCCCATTTTCAAAAGACATTCAACAACTGATTCCACATTTTTTCTTTTGATTCCTCTGATAACATGCATCATAATCTGAAAGATGATAAGCAGAAAATACACTTCAAATGTTAAATTTATTGAAATGTACAATATCAACATTGTTCAGATAAATAACTTGTGCAAATTCTGAGAGTTATAAAGATGGATTTTTAATATGATTTTCTAATATTATTCATAATCCCCACTTAATTAAGATCAGTCAATGCTTAAGAATCTCAAACGGTTGTTCAAAAGCAGAGCTTAATAACAGTATAAAAAATCACTAAATATTCTCAAATTCGAAGTGAATGATCATCAATCTTTCAGGAATAGTGTCGTAATCACTTCTCAGATATAAAGGCTAGGCTTAAACTGTTGCCATTAGAAATATTTGAGAGTTTATTTGATTTCGAGAGTGATTCAGTTTGAATAGGTACCTTCCAACTCTTGTGAAAAAAAGTATCGATTTTAACTAACACAAGTGATAAATTTGATCTCTGGACATATTCTAAGGGGCTTTGAATTCCGTATCATTGAATATATGATATCGATATATACATTGGCACCATTGTTAGCCTTTTCTTTTATTATCAGCTCACTTAATTTTTACGATCTACCAGCCGATATTCCAGCCAGAGAAGAAGGAAGAAACACAGTTCTCGTTCTTATAGCAAAAAATTATTACAGTTCAACTCGAACTATGTACAATATAGTGTAATTCATGTTAATTCACGTTACAACTTAAAGGATAAGGATTACTTTTAATAACAATGGGAGGAAAATATAAAATAGGCATTAATTTTGTCATGAAAAAATATTTGATATGTTTTCGTTATTATATTTTCTCCTGGATACTAACCCTTCAATCGAAAATCCTATTTCTAAAGTTAAAATAGTCTTCAAACCTACTTTAGCGATGTCACAGAAGGTCAACTCAATATCAGCAGTGATTTCGATGAAGGGATACCAATTTTCTTGGCCCGACGGAAGAAATTCGGTGTAAAAGGACCTGAAATAAAGGGAAAAGTGAGATTTCAAAATAAGTAAATTGGGTCTATCACTGCACGTCACAGTTTTACTACAATCGACAAGTCCCCTTTGACCTTAAATGAAATCGAAGTAAGTCGTCTACTTATGTCTTATAAGTAGCTATAATCAGTACAGGTAACTTACTGCCTTTGAAGCAGCTGAGTCTTCTCAGGAAAACAGTTTGAAAGTACGAGATCGATATGACCGAGAATTGGCTGACATCCCAACTCAATTGAAACTTCCATTAGAGGTATTGCAATTACAGCAGGGAGGATCTAAAAACACGAATTAAATATGTATAATAAAGTTGGGTGATGCATCAGTGCTATTAATAAATTCAGAAATTAGCATGGAAAAGTATACAACGTTAAATTGTATATTTATACCATTTCAAGAGAGACTTTCAGCCTGTGTGATCGAAGTTATGTCTCTCAAATTAATTTACAAATATCATTTTTATGATTCGGAATTTCAACGGCACCTATTCGTTGAGATTGATCAGAGTTACAAATCTCATTTAACGCGTAATACATGAAGTCGATGTCCTACGTGGTTTGTGTTTGCTCATACTATTATTAATTTCCATTTGGTTTTTATTCCAGGAAATTCTAGTGAGTTTGAATTCACCAATACTTGCATTTGTTTGGTCATTACTATCTGCTCAATTCCTATGTGTTTCTGCTATTAGATACCCCATATTAATCAACAGCTATGATTAATTTTCTATCCTTTTGCCTCCATATTCACAGCACTAAAACTGGTTTTCCTCGAAGGCCAAAAATAAAATATTTTAATCAGTTTAAATATTTACAACTTCGAAGCAAGCTCTAAAGATGAACCAAATCGCCCTTAGCCCATTGAAAGAATGAGTTAAAACTGGCATTGAATGAAGAGAAGGAAATGCGAAGTCTCCCTGATGAGAAACTGGCATTTTACCATTCCTCTTGTTAGCCAATATTAAACAGTGCATTGAATTTCCAAAAACCCATTAGATGAGTGCTAAAAATTCTGGAGCTGCCCTCATCAGAGATTCACATTTAATTACATCTTTAGTTGAGCAGACTAAATCAGTACGCTTGGCCATTCACACCACTTGATTTGCACCAATGGGTATCGATCTTGTGACCTCTTGCACGTCACACGTGTCTATTGACCCTTCACTCACTTTAGTTCAACTGCCAGTAAGATATATCATACCAGTAAGTGAAATAATTGTTCAATTTCGGTCTCTGGTGCAAAATTAAAAAGCTCTTCTACAAAAGAGTGCTACAAAGTGTATCTGTAGTTTTTGCAAAATCTAGGATGATTGAATTTGGATATTAGTGAAAGTCAACTCGAATCATTCATTCATACTACTGAGTTATTATTTTGTGTCTGCATAAACAAATGAAAAAATAATTTGACATCTATTAATAGTTTAATTGTAGTAGATAAACAAATTAGCATAATGACATAGCAGAGATTCTCTATGGTACCATAATCGATTTTGTTAATTTATCTTGACGAAATATCCAACAGTGTTTACTAGACTGATGTGAGAAGATTACACCCAGGATACGCGACTGCTGTTTATCTGATCACAGTGTTTTAATTAACAATCCAAATCTACTTATCGTAGTAACATTGACGTGCGATCCTAGATGTATAAGCCAATGTCTGGATCCATTTAATATCTACTCTCATTTACTTCCCTTCATTTTCTTACCTTGCAAGCCACCGAACACGTTGTTACTGGGGAGTTAGAAGAAGACTAACCTATCAACCTCTTTAGTCAATAGGACTTAAGCTTGCATGCACACAGAACAACATGGAAATACAGTGGAAAGCCACTTAACGGCAGTTTCACGCCAGTGGAGACTGAAGTAAGGGCCATTCCTCTCACCTAAGTTCACCTTTCTATCTTTCTTACTTTTATAGACCTTTGTGGCTTTTCCTTCTAACTGACCTTGTTGATAACGTCTTCCTTAATAAATTCGTATTTTGACCGCGCTTCCTATATCTGCTTTCATAACGCTCGAACGATTATAAGAGTTCTTTCACTCATCCCCCCCCCCATTCCCTCAGCTTATTTTAAAAGTGATTTAGAATGTTTTGTCTTGGTCTGGCTATTATTCGGATGATTTTTTCCCACAGTTTATTCCATCTGTTCGCTCTGTCTCCCAATAGCAATTATTATTATTTAGGATTTCTAGAACAAAGCAGGTGCTAGATAGTATGAATACATCATCAGTAAAAAATTGTTATTTAAAATAAAATTGCAGGACTCACCTCTGCTGGATTTTTGTCCCCATCCTGCCAGACATATTGAGCAGTGAGGAATGCCAGAATTTTATGCGCCAGACGTTTTTCTTCATGCGTGGTGACTTGTGACATATCCAGTTGTGGTAGCTATTAACACAGACCAAACAGGATTAGCTAAAGCAAACTGCAAACCTTCTCAATTGCCTCCCGAATCTTTCCATCAAGAAGAAGTTGATGTGAATGTTCCAGAAGTTTCTTGTAGGGGACCAAAGTTGCAGGTGGTTTTGTCTAATATAGAAGAAGGATTTTTAATAAAGGTATACCATCAAAAATAGAAATTCAAGGATTAAAAATGCTCACAGATTGTCGAAGAAGACACCCGGAAACTGGGCTAATTCTATAATCTTCTAGAGCCAGCATGACAGCGTCATTTAACAAGACGACGATTAAACAAGGACGCAATTATATACGCTGACGATAAACAAGTTTCGACCTATTAAATTTGTGTTGTGCAATTCAGTCGCATGCTGTTGGTAAATGACAGTATGCATCCAATACCCGAGAAAAAGAAAAAAGAGAGAGATAAAAAAATAAGAATTTGTTTTAATGAAAATATGTGACATGTTTAGATAAGCTGCACCGCAGACGTGACTTGTGAACAGGTGAAATGTAAATGTTATTCCAGTTATTCCTTTCATGGGCGAATGGAAATAGTTTGCTGCAGTTAACCTACTTATTTGGCCTTTTTTATCATTTTATGATCTCATTTGAATACAATAATCGGATAGAGTGTCACACAGCTTGTTTTTAGAGAGAGGTTGGTAAGAGAAGTCCGGCAGTTTTCCGTGGGGCCGTTTGATTTTTCCTACATTTTTACTGGACTACTCGGACTCGTTTATGTATTTGTAAAAAGGGATTGAGGGCATAAAGGTCAAAAAATTCCACAGATCAATCCAATGGTGTTGAAACTGGTTATGACGCTTGAACTAAGTCACCCGAGGAACTAATTTCGAAGCCATTCTAATCACGTAATCACGGAGTAATGTCACTTGAAAAGAAGGGTATAGCCGAGGAATTAGTTTCACAAATAGACGAAACTTACTAAATTGTACTGCTCTTCCCTCTTTTGTGAGCTTTACGATCACAGAATAGGAGGGAGATAGGGGATAGAAAACTTGCATTAAACCGAGAGAAGATGAGTCAGCCTCGAAATTAATATATTAAAAATGTGATTATGTAGTGAAATAAAGCTAAAATGCAGGAGTCAGGTGAAAAGGGAAAATAAACAAAAGGCCTAAGGGCAGAAAGGAGTTACGGTGGTAGAAAACTGGATTAAACAAACATGGGTAACTATCAAGTGCACCGACTCCATGCTGTTTCAATATAAGCAATTCACATCCTGCAGGTTGTTTCCAGGCCGTCTGAAATTCATGCTAGAATGCGAAAACTTGACAATTAGCTCGAGTAAACTGTTTGCTGACTTTCAAACGTCATTTACACGATGAGACTTTCTTAGTGTATTAGAGGTAAAATCTCCAGGCATTGGGTCATAGTTGTGATTATAGTAATATTTTAATAAGGGCTAAGCTTTTTTTAATTCTGTTAATCGCACCTAATATGGGCCAGTGTGAGATAATTTGGCAAGTGAGAATGATCGCTGTTAAGATGGATATCTCATACCATTCAAAGTTAAATTAGGTGATAGTGATGCTATAGGATGCAGTGCAGTCTAATATAAGACCACTTATCTAGCGGCCATTAATCTTGTGGAAACAACATGAATTGGACATGAATGCGAAAGTACTTGTTTGTTAATCTTTTGATGATAAACTTGGTTACTTCCAAACACTTCGGAACTGTTTAAATTTAGGCCAAGTATAAGAAGTTCTGTCCAATTTTGAGCTATATGTTTAGGGCACGATTACTTCCATTCACCTTGTTAATGTTGTATGTTTTTCTATGGTAGTTAATAAGATATTATTTCTTCTTTCAGAGTGTATGATAATTATCCTTATTAATAACTATTTCTAGCCCAAATGTATACTCCAAATAAAGAGCACATCAGTCATAATTTACTGTTTCAATTTCATCAAGGAAGTACGGCAAGCTCTCTTTGACCAAATACCCTCAAGGACACTTACGGAAATGATGTTGTGAATGAAAAGACCTGCAGAAGGTGCTTTTCACGTTTCAAAAAGGACGACTTCAGCCTGAAGGGCGAACCAAGAGCAGAATGCTCTAAAAAACTCAATTCTGAGCAATTGCAAGGTGCCATTGATGAAAATCCAACCTGCACTACTAGAGAACTGAGTAACACCTTTAACGTAAGCCATATGACCATATATGGGGAAATGAGAATACTTGGCTGGGAAAGTCTCAGAGGCTGGGAAATGGGTCCCACACGATTTGTCCGAAATCAACAAGCAACAGCGTGTGACCTGTTGTGTTTCACTGTGTTTTCGTGAACTTTAGGTATCTTGTTTAGACCGGATCATAACTGACAGCGACGAGAAGTAGTGGATCCTTTACAACAATGTTAAGCACAAAAGACGGTGGCTAAGTCAAGACAGTGGTTCAAAGCCAATTCCACCTCCAAACGAAGAAGTGAACTGCACCCGAAAAATTCTTTCGTGTGTATGGTGAAATTTGAGGGAAATTGCTCATTATGAACTAATGGGTGACAAACAAAAGATAACGTCTGAAGTTTACTGTCAGTAGCCAACTCGTCTAAAAGCGATTTTACAGGAAAAACGGCCTTCAATCATAAAGGAGTGATTCTGCACCATGACAATTCCAGACTCCACACTTCAAGAGCAACCAAAAATCTCCTTGAGGAATTGGACTGGGAAGTCGTACATCACCCACCATATTCTCCCGATCTTGCACAACTGATTTTCATCTTTTTAGGAGCTTACAGAATCATTGAATGGGACATAGGCTTACTCCAAGGGAAGGGGTCAAAATGAAGCTAGTTTCATTTTTTGAGTCCAAATTCTTTGAAGAAGGAATGGGAGAGCTTATGGCAAGATGGGAAGATGTAATTAATAAAAATGGTGACTGTGTTGAACACTAAATAAATGTGTTTTTAATAAGATTTTCACTTCAATTCAAATTTAAATAATGGATAGAACTTCTGTTACAACCTGATTCGTAACACTACCATGGGGTAACATTTTACAAAGGATGTCTGGACGATGAACATGCCATTCTTCCGTTAATAAATGCTCAAATTATATTACTTTATAAAACGGATATCAGTAGATTTCACGTTTAACTAGTCCTTATGCAACCAAATTTCATTTGAAAGTGGCATTAATTAAACATAATATATTTTATATATTGAGCAAAAACTTAGATGAAATACGTAATATTAAAACTTATATAAAACATAAATATAGGTTGCATGAACTTATTTGTTTAAAACCATCAATTTTTGCTCTGATATAACACTTTTGTTAGTAAAAAATACCAAATTCTATTAAGCCTCCCAAGTAGCAGATTAGTCTAAATTTATTAGAATTTTAGGTAAAATTTATTGATATACTTAGAACTTAATACATGGGCAAATAATATCAAAAGCCAAGATTTAGACCATTTCTTTCAATTCTACATCGCAATACGTTTTACATTGTCAACAGAAGCTTACGAAGTTCTTGACCAAACGATTCATTGAGCTTGATACAATCAACGTGCTCGGGTCTTTTAGTCATCCCGATTTATAAGAAACTATTGAACTGTTATGGCTTGTAGACCTGTAATTGGTTGTCACACCTGAGTCAGAGGACCTTCGTATCACCCCTGGGAGCTTATCCTGGTGACCGCTATAATTCTAATTACTCGTTAAGAAAAGACGGAGGAGATCGGATAATAAATGGTAGAAGTAATTGAAAATGAGTTGTTCAATCGTTAACATTTTATTTGGCAAGGAACTAGATTATGTAAAACCTAGGAATTACAATGAGTGTCAACACGAGGGTCAAATGCACCCCTAAGCTATCTTCAATCAGATGGGTAATGATTGCCAATCATTTGAGCACTATTCCTTAGCACTAATCACGCCTATCAAGCTCTTATAAGCCTCTATAAGCCAGTATATGTGACATATATGGGGCCGCTACTTATGATCTCACCAGCCATTCAGAATTATTTATTTGGCTGGATTATTTAACCGGCCAATCATATCATACTTTTTGAGTACTCGTACGGAAGAAGAGCCAAAGAGTATCCAAGGTACTACGTATTCTATCGTGGAGCCCAAAGAAGCGAGCTGCATGGGACTTCTAGCATACTTCCCTCTCTCTCATAAACTCATATTCTACTCGGACCACTTGTATTAGTGAAGTCATTAGCTGAGATTGTTCCAGTTTTCATTATGACGACCCCCCATATGTGCCTTCTATGCCAGGTACAGATTAAGTTGGTTTAGCGCATGGAAATAAATTATGTGCAAGGATTGTACGTTATCGTCAACTTTCTAACACTGACTCATCTGTTCAACTACGCCTTGTTCGTTTTCAGAATGATATCCGATATCTATTCCCTCATCTGTCTGTTCTGAATAAATGCCACCACTTGCATTGCTGATTCGGACAAATGAACATTTATTTGGCATTCTAATTTACTTAATAACCTCATTCTTCGATAGGCGAAATAAATAGGCTCTTTTAAAAGAGCTTTGCTTTAATGACTGAGTAGAAGGAAAGCGTTTACAAGACCCATTTCATCATCCCTCTGACTGATCAATTTAACGAGTACGATTGGTCTTTCAAATAATTGAATGTGTACAGACGAATCTTTAGTCTGCCTTTCTGAATTTGCTATTCTATAGTTATATAACAACCATATTTATTTCACTGAAGTAATTTCCTGTTTTTCTATCCTTTAGAAATTTTGAGACAGATTTCGTTGACCTTAAGTTATCAAGCAAACACATTAACATTGTACATTGATAGTGGAAAGGTATTCTAGAGCCGCTCTTAGAAGAGAGTCAGTCACATTCTACCAACTCTCTTGTTGACTTGAGTTAGTTAATGCGGTTGGCCACCCTTATTATCGGATTCACACCGATAAGCATCAATCTCCAGATAGACAGACCACAGTGCTTTTAATGTTAACTTCCAATACATGCTCGGTAATGAAAATTCTAATAAGAATTGAAGACAATAGATAAAACATCTTAAAGGATAGATAATCGGGAAAAGAGAGACCCGGTGGATTAAAGTTCTTCTGTTACTACTCAGTTATTTAAGATTTTAAACCGATAATGAATAAATTAATCATGAACTGCTTTAAATAATTTTAATATTATCAGAAGAAAAAATGAGAAAGAAGATGAAAGACACTTGTCTTTGATTTATTTGGGTAAATCCTCTTTCGTGTTTACTAAGTCAAACTTCAAGATTTCGGTACTTATTGGGCAACTTGAGTGAGCAATACGCCTGACAAATCTGGTCAAAGATCTTCAAGAAATGGGGAACTGAATGAAGGTTCCTCAAAATACTATTCCTCAGACCGACTTAAATATTGGAAAGCACATTTCTTCGAAGGGTTTAAGGCATTTATAAGATCGAACAAAGTCACATGCACAGGTTCAAAGTAAAAAGACTTTTTAAAATGAATAACAATGAGAATAATTAAAGGAAAGGAGTAAGTATACTACTGATAAAAATATTTTTCTGGCACGAATTTCGCAAGAAAAATTACTGCTCTAAAACCTATGAACACGATAATAATAAGATAGAGTATAGAGTATTATAATATAATAATGCGAAATACTGGACGATTATGTAACATAAAATCCATTCTGGATTATAGTGCTGTCTGAAAAATTTTTCAACAATTGTTATGGATTAATACCAAACAAGTTTAATCTGAAGGAGTACCCATTATTCACTCCCCAAAAGTTATCTTGGAGCCGCATTCGCTTTAAAGGTACATTTAGGACATTATGACTCAGACGCCTACGCGGACAGGTATATCAAATTGTCCACTGACGTGTATCCTGACCCATTCTAATCTCACTTCAGGTCTGATGTATTTGAGTCATTCTTTCCACACCTCGCCTAAAAATACATTCTCTTGGCTTCCCCCATCTGTCTAATTGGCCCTCTCTCACTCACCCTCGTGTTTTAACTGCTACAGTAAAATAGATTTCGGCCTGCACTCAACTCTTGTTGTTCTGCCTATTAAAAATTGTGGTTTGCTGTTGTTAGCTGCTGGTCGTAGTTTCTACAATCTGGTTCTTAATTCATTAGCTCCCAAAATCTAATTTATTCTTTCATTAGTTTTTAATATTTATAGAAAATGGTGTAGATTGTTTTTTTCTCAATCGCTAGTTATTTTTTGCTTTTCATTACAATTCTTCTAGATTAATAGAATTTGGCAATTTTACCAAACTGATGAACTTCACTAACCTGTTACTTAAGGTGGGGCCCTATGGTCTGTATTTGTTAAGGCGAAAATATTATTTCATTGTAAGAAAAATATCTTTTCCCTTTGAAAAATATAATTTATTTTTTATTACTACCATATTTTCATAAATCCTAATTATCGTATTATTGTCCCCTTTGTATATTTCAAAGTCTCAAGTGAAGTTTGTTTTATGCCTAACTGGCTTTGTGCTCTCTTACGCTCAATCTGATATTTGGGATATCGGGTTTGCTGATCGTGAATGTATTGATTTTATTTTAGAGTTCATATGGCAAGAGAATGTTCATTTGAGGACGTTTGATGAAATATACCCGCGATTAGGATACTGGTTAATTTCCCATAATCACATATTTATAAATCAATGATATATAGTCCTTCATCAGTTGATAGAATCATTGCCGTCCTTAATTAAAGCCAAACACTCAACCTAGCTTTCAACCTTATTTGTTCTCCACTGTTTGTGACTCATCTTTCGCCAATGTTTCCCAAGTCGTCTACCTCATTCTTATGGAGCTTTACTGTGTGTATCCAAACACTGTTCAAGTGTGCTAGATTCGTGACTGTTGCCTTCTCTCTGTTATCTCCAAACATACTGTTTCTATTACACATAGTAATAAACAATTTACAACTTTTAATTGTGGGAAGCAACTGACATCGAATAACAGTGTCTAAAAAATGGTAGAAGGTAGGGGATCAGGAAAGGTACAGAGAACAGCATGAAAATTATTTGTCACTGTCTCTGCCCCCTTCATATCATATGGTAGTGTAGTTTTTATTAAATATCGATCCCTCTTAAGCTGTAGCATTCTTTCTATCAGTTGCAAATTTCGAATCGTAAAATAAGTGAAGATATAATTGTAAACCTTCTATCAGAAGAACGTATTTAGATTGGAATCTTGAGATATACTAAACAAAAATCTCTTCTCGATAATAAAATTGTCCTATTTAAAATTCATCATCAATTTTTACTATTAGAAATATCCGAGGAGCAGCACTAAGATTCGGAGTGAAGGGCATTGAGAAAGTACAACTAAGAAGTCTGAAGTGCTACTCGAATTGACAAACTTGTTTTCCAACTCAAGTTTTGTTTCCAGTCTTAAAACTATCCTAGACATCCAACTTCTTTTCAGGTTATTATTATCAGGTTCTAAACCAACCTGTCCGGACGTGAAATGTCCTGCTGTTGACACCCCCATTTATGTTCCGCTTTCGGTTGCCATGGGGACATGTCCCTATCGAATCCAATTTCCCTATCTGTGTTTTACCTATATATCCAGTGATCTCAAAAGTCTTGGCCGTGTAGTCCTCTGCTTTGTCATTCATACATGGTTATACGGCGTCCATAGGACACAATCGTTATGGACTGCTAGCCAAAACCAAAACACTTAAGACAGAGTCCCACATTTTTATCTGCCAAATAGGCACAAGTTGTTTCTTTTTTTGATTTCTAACTCTTGGTACATTAGAGCTGGTAGTTAAGCCATCCCAAGCCTTGGGTTAGTAGCTAATTGTTGCGAACATTCCATTTAACAATAGGATGCGTCAAAATATATCAGCATCAATAGACCCACCTACCGGATGAACTAAGTTCCGTTTTCTTCCCATTTTCTCGGCCACGCACCAATTCATTATGCCTCATCTGATTATCCTATTTCCCCAGAGCTTTAACTAAACTTGTAATAACTTTTCAAAGAACTCAACCAAAATTTTCATTCAAAATTCTCTCACCATACTACTCGTATAGGAAAAAATAACGAGTCAGAATCCAAATTCCCAAAAGGAACCATGCACATGCATTATATTGAATAATTTATTTAACTCTTAAAATCGTATATAACTAAACAGAAAAAAAATATCAGCTCATTTCTTGGCACTATCGAGTTTTCTCACTTTCAAGAAGAAGACAATAGCACCAACCATCATGGCGAGTATCATTCCACCAATCAGAATGTAAAAGACACCGGATAGGTTGATGAGAGCCAGAGGCTCGCTTGATTGTTGTTCTCCACCTTGCAAACATTCGCCTTTCTCAATCCACCATTCCTTGTACAACTTCGCCAGCACCTGATTCTCTCTCAAACGCAGAATAACATCAGTTACATGCTCCTTGAATATCCTCATTTCTGGTTTGTTTGATGGTAGTCCAACAGCATATGCCTTGCTTCCAAATACACTACCAACCATCATAGTATCACATGGTTGTCTGTGATTGATATATTCAATCATCTTCGACTCTGCGACAAAAGTATATGACTTTGTTCGAACGCGTTCGAATCCCGCTTCCAGTGTGGGAACATACACCGATGGGTCCTTTTCCATTCTCTTGAATATTGTCCTATAGAGATTATCTTTGGCGTGAGTAAAGAAGTCCTTTGTAGCTCCTGAATCCAGGGTTCCAATTTGAATTGGCAAGTCCTTCTTTTCTGCAAAGTCCTTGATAGAATTAATTGGGGAAATCAGGCGTTCAACTGATAGTGCGGCAGCCAGATTTGCAGTGTAATAAGCCATCACAACGAGACATACATACCTCCAGATACTAGCAAAAACACGCGCACCGGGAGAAATAGGAAAAATATCAATACCCTGATGTACGAATGAGGCCACAGAAAACCAAATACAATTTCCGAGGTTAAAACCCAGCGCCGGGTTAGCAGGTTTTCTTTCTTTGGGAGAAATTGCAGCTATGAGACGTAAGCCCAAGCTGACAATTATCGTGGCTGCTGCCATTCTCAACCATACTTCATTCTTTAGAGGTGAAAGAAAACTGAACATCCCTGGCTTTGTCTTTCCAGGTTTGCGGATAATGAGAGCCAGACCAAAATTCATAAAGGGCTCTGAAAAATCAATAACTTTTGCTCGCATTGTGTTCATTGTCAAGGGGGCAATAATCAAGTCTGCTTCGTCCCGGAGTATTTCTCCAACCATACCATTCCATTCACCAGTGTCTGGGTCAATGACACCGAATTTGTTGTCTTTCACTAGATGCATTTCGTAATTCAGGTTTAGCTCACTGAAAATGTAATCGGCAAGATCTTTGCAATATCCCACGAAGTTATCTCGACCAGCTTTCGCATCGCTTACCTCCGGACTAGCAGGCATTATGAAGGGTTTAGATAAAACTGTCACAACACGAAGGGTCTTATTGCGTAAACGATAAATTTCCAAGAGATTGTTATAGGTTATAGGCTCAGACATTCTCTCCCTTAATCCAGCATATGGCATTCTATTCGAGAATCCCAAATTTGTGGACATTGACGGTAGGACCCACCCAGAGTGTCGACTCCACTTGGCAATAGTTCGCTTCCTTTTCTCGCCAAAGACTGTTGATAGAAGAAGATTATAATCCGTCCTTTGACATGTACCCTCGTCAAATTTAATGAGACCCGTTTGTCCAATAATCTCTGTTGTTGTTAACCATGATTTTACTCTTGGTCCAGGTTGCCATCTTTGAATAAATGAATCACTGACCAAGGTCCCGGAGGAGGTGAAACATTTTGATTTGATTGTGGAATCTCGACCCTTCCACAAACCATTATCAACTACTTTCTTGAGGCTTCTTCCAACTTCAAGAGCATCCATGATTGAGGCAATAGTATGAAGTGGTGTTTGAGCATCTTTCCATTCCGCAGCAAATTTGACTACTACATCATTCTGATAATCCAAGAAGTGAAATCCTCTGAAAGTGACCCCACTTTGACGATACTCATCCAGATTGAGTTCATAAATATCAAAATCTACTAGAAGATAGCTATATTCCGATCGCATCATACCCATTCGTCTAAACCACGTTATAAGTGTGTTCAGTCTTTTGATGCCGGATAATGATAGGCTGTTTTTGGGCTTTCCCATATCAATTATTACATTTCTCTCGGACTTTAAAGATAAGTATGCATCAATAGACTTCAGGGTTGAATGCATTACTTCGTCGTCATTAACATCAATATGTCCACTAACAATGGGGGGTTGAGTTTTAAAAGCTGGTTTTCCGGAAGGAGGTCTAGGAATTGAACTCCCTGGTAAAATATCAAGATCAGTAATCTTTTGATTAATGAATTGAAGTCTTTTAAAAGCATCCATTGACCCGTAGAGATAAGCAAAGGAGTTCCATTGCCAAGTTGTAATATAATCAATAAGAGGTTGAGTGATATCGGGTCGAACGGAGAAGAGTTTACATCCACTGTCTACCAGATTTCCTAGAGGATGTTCAAAAATAGGAGGAATTTCATCCCAAGTAATATAAGGATAGCCAAATGTCGACGAAAGAGATTGAAAAAGAGGAGCCACCGGAGAAGGAAGAATTCCAATCAAAGCAGCTCGTTCAACAGCCAAAGCACGACAGTAGCCAGAGAGTACGGTATAACCACGATTCTCCTGAATTCTCTGAATCGCCGGAGACTCTCTATAACGCTGAGCTAGTCGACGAATTACACCAACCAGTTGGGATTTTCCTCCAGAGGCAGTAATATTTCCAGTGGGGGTATCAAGTATTATGGTAACACCTCGACTATTGTTTTCCGCAGAGTTGATGAAGGGAGGAAAAAATACTAGAAGGGCTAAAAGCGAGCTTTTAGTAAAGAGCATGCTGGCGATCTGAACTCAAAAGGCGAAAAATTCGGCCAGCAACTCGAAGTGGATAGAGCGTGCGCACTCAACGCAACGCTCAGATTGGTTTAGCCGAGCATCGACCCAGTAGTCGGAATAACACCGTGTGGTTTACTAGTAAACTGCGCGATTTTTCAAAGTAAGGTAGAGATAGCAGTAAACTTTCATGGGATCACCGTATTTGTCTTGGTGGCTTGACCAATGAAACATTTCCTGCCAAATCCAAACCGCCAAGAGGGATAAGTAAAAGATAAGCGTTCTTGCTGGGGTAAGTCAATAGTAGTCAATGATTTCTACCACATATTACTCGCAAAAAAACCGTACTAAAATACCTTAAAAAGTGTTTGTAGAATCAAGCTTTGTTAATGCTATTTCAGGTTAGTTGGAGTGAATTAGCGTGTTGGAGCACTAACTATATAAAATCAGTTATTCGAACGTCCCGGGAATGCATGGTCAAATCATAAGGATTTCAAGATCTCTGACATATATGGCTGAATACTGAAGATAGGGTTAGCGAACAGAAAAAGTTTGATAGTCGTAATTAAAGCTCACAGGCAACATTCGGGCATCTCACTTACTCGTCACATCAAATGCATTCGAGCCGTCAAGGTAAGCGGATATAATTAAAGTGGCTGTGGGCGACAAAACGAATTGAGTAAATCAATACAGGCTTGATAAAAGTGAGACAGTATAAGCAGGGAATTAATATGTCGGACAAACGAAGTTTATTACGCGATCTACAGAACAATTGTAAAGTTACTCTTCGTTCAAAATAATGAATTATCTAACTACTAATCCATTGTTTTATAAAATGGAACACGAGAATGTAAATAGCAATGGTTTTATTAGAAAATCGAATTGTACGTTAGAGTTCACTTGCTGTTTTTTGAGATTTCACTATAGAATCAGTGGCCTTGAGTTTTGCAATATAGATCTTGGTTCTTTGCGTCTATCTGAGTATGTAGCGCCGTAAAGATCCTCCATTATCTTTACACTTAAAAATTTGATCTTCGAAGGTCAAAGTGTGTCGATAACTTGACAAGTTTATGTAAAATTCGGGAGATTTTTGAAGGAGAAATTAATTTTCAATTTCCTTTTTTTCCTAGAAACCAATCACATGTGAAGGCTAGAACAGAGTCTCCTTAAATCCAAGTGTTCAAGTTAAAATTCATCATCTGGTCGATAGGATCAGAATACGCATCATTATTCAATGCGTTTTGGGAAAGAAAAAGCCATGTCTAAACAGATCTAAAAGGAAGAATTAAGTGTTTCCTAACAGAAATATGTTTTGTTTTTAAGTCTGAGTCATCAATTTATCTTTTAGTGAGGCAGGTATAAATTCAATTAGGACGAAGACTGATATTGACGAATGAGGATATGTGTATTTAACCCCAAAAACAACATTTAGAAAGAAAGTAAACACTGTTTCCCCTTTCCAATGAATTCCTTTTGTTAATGTTCTATCACAAATTTAAGAAACAAATTGAAACAAAATTAAATTGAAAGTTGAGTCTCAGACTGTTTGTTACATTTATGTAAGGAGCGAGCAAGGAGAAAAGCCTGAAGTGTGAGTTGAAATGCCTGTTAAAAGGGCATCATTGGAGAAAATTTGCTACTACTTCTTAGCCTCTACGAACTTTACTACAATGTTAACAAAGGAACAAGACAGAGACTGACCGGACATATATAGGAGACCTGGAGAATTAAGATGACAGCTGATCATGGGTAGGGGCAAGTTTATCATATAAAGACAAAAAGGCATAAAATTTGGGGTTTTCTCAAGTTATGAGGAATTTAATAGACATCAGCTAAGCAAAGAAAAGTTACACTTAGTTCTAGTATGTAACAGAGGAAAGACAGAAACTGTTATGACCGCGGGAGCATGGATAATGACCCAGCCTCAATAACGCCTTAATTTCGAGAGGGTTGTCATCAAAGGAGATACGTGTGCCCTTCCTTCCAACTTTATGAATTAGGGAGAAGTGAATTGACCAAATTTTGGCAAAAAATTGTGCATGATGCATTTAATAAATTTTATTCCTTCCCCAAGGTCTGCAGCTGGTAAATTAATTGAATTTAACTGAAAATCGGAAGGGAATTCTTGGGAAGAGGGACCACACGAATTCATATTTTGCCAAAATTGTCTAAGGAACCTATCTTGAAATTTAAAATGTCTAACCATTGTACTTGCAACCTGTATTCTTAATAATAGATAGTAAGTGTATGACGGCGCTCCTTTTGAGAGCAAAGAATTGCAAATTTGTCTTCTTTTAACCTTTCTCGAAATTTATTTATTTAAAAAGCCAATATGAAGTTGAGCTGCCTCCGCAATATCGCTAGACGACCACTATAGTTGCCTTAGATCCCGTGAAATTGCGTAGAGAAAATAAAGGAACTCGTTAGGTACCTCAAAATCAATTTTTTAACGAAACGATGGCCTTATAAAGTGGTAACGGTTTTTTATATAATTGGCTGTTAAAGGTTATCAATAACTTTGAAGATAGTTTTGTATATTCGAGGGCTGTCTAATCTGACTATCTTTCCATTGATACTTGAAGGTTATATATCTCAGATAGTGATTACATTTCCCATTTCAAATGGTGTTTGATGATTTAATAAGAATGAAGACTAGAATGATCTTCCTGTAACACTACGAGCAATTCCTGGCCAGTGATTAAATAGACTGAAAACTAATTATTCATGCTACAGTAGCATAAATTGTTACCTAAAAAATTAGTGTGAGAAGCATGAAAGAATGCCTGATTTGAATATCACACTAGATTCAAATAGTAGGTATGAATTGATGATTGATTAATGATGAATGATGAAAACCATTCCATTATGCACTGTCTAATTGGCTTAATTAATCCTACGATATTATGGCTATTTATGCCTTCAAATGAATAAGCATCATTTTAAATTAAAGAAAATCTTGTGTAGATGTTCAGATAGGCCGAAGGTGAAATAGACTTTTCAACCATGTATTAAATAATAATATGCTAAAAAGTTCAGTCTATTACTAAGTCCAATATAAATCTATCTTATCATTAAATTAATCAGTTAATGGTCGTACTACTGTTAAAATTTGAACATAAAGATGTATAACTCTGAATAAAACAGTTGCCAAATATCGAAGAAGGTGAAGTATGAACAAGTATTTCTTTAAAAGGGATGATATCTTTCGAGCTCAAGTTACAATTTACAATTTGTCCTTAGCACCTTCAGGAAACGCGGGGTGTTCATTTCTGTTAGAGAATAGTTTTCAAGTTGATTGAACTAGAGTTGCAATGATTTTAATAAATGGAGATTCGAAGTATTCTCTGACTTCATAGTCACATGTTTCACAATCCAGATACAATTTGTACGATGCTGGAGGAAAGCTAACATCAGAAATTTGCTCGAATTTATGGAACGAATGGTTGCATCACTTCCGTCTTCACTTCAGTAGAGCGTTTAGCTTGTACAAGCCAAGATTTACCATTTTTTAATCTGTCAACGTTTTCAACTTAACAGAACTTACTGAGTTAACTTTTGGAATCTGTTTCAGTAAAATGCAAGAAGCAAAGCCTTACTAACTAAATAACTTTCTTAACCTATTTTTAACTTATTGACATTGATGTGTGCATATTCAAGGTCGTCGTTCAAGGGTGGAGAGGCTATAATCGCCATCGGTATTATAGATATCTCCTTAATGATTTGTTCATGCTTATCTAATGCTTCCTATTCCAATTATTTTTCCCATTCCCAGTTTACATGTAAATCTCCGATGTCCAAATACTTTCATATGTGACTTATCTACGTTAGCTCCATCGATGATCAGATTTCCCCTGAGTCGCTACAAAGTAGGTGGCATCTGAGGTTAGTGGCCTCATCATAAGAATTTTATGATTCTATTTTATCTAGTAAATCTAATAAGATCCAACCTTCCTTTCTTTTATGATCGCTGAAAGGTACTAATAAACAACATGTAAAAGTGCGACTTATCAACTAAAGGTAGTGATACGCATATCTGTTCCATTTCCTACAAATTTTAGCACACCTGCAGGTGTTTTTTTTAAATAGTAATTGTACCGATTTTCTATTTTTATTCGTGTGTCTGTGTGAGTTCCTGTTTAATTCAGGTGCGTCCGTATTCTTATCGATTTTCTACTGGTCGTTCTTATGCTATGGATTTTACTCAAAATAACTCAAATGGTGAATAGACAAGCACAGTTCGACCCATGCTTTCTGCGGTATTATTTTCCGAACCCCATTAGGAGAAGCGTTACCAACGTTTAACCGTTCTTAGGAGAAACACGTTCTATCACCTCTCTTGTTAGCCAGCATTAACCAGGGCAGTTGGTTACCCACATCACTGAATGTGCACCGATGGCATCGATCATGTGACCTCTGATCTAGAATATGCGCACGTTGACCACTGGCACATTGTTATTCTGCCAGACAAATTCATTTACTTTTAGTCTCCATGTAATCATCTAACTGTATGTAACAAGAGCCGAGCCATATTCTCTTACCGAAATTGTCATTAGGCTAAAAGAAGGAATTTCACCTCAATATAGCACTTTTTGCATTCTAGAATAATACACTTCATTTCATATTTACGTAAATGAAGAAGAAATTAAATCATTGAAGGGAAAGTTAGGGGGAAAGAGAGAGGGTGAGAGAAACAGAAGGAAAAAAAGTCAAATAAATGCTGATTGTGTACAGCGCATTGAAATATTAAATTAAAATTAGAACGCCATTAGTAGTATCGATGAATTCGCGTAGGCTTGGGATTGAAAGAAGAATGGGTTCAGTGCATAAAGCAACGCAAATTAAGCTTTCGAAAACAAGGAGAGAGAATGAGTGAGTCTGAGGTCGTATTTATTCATTTGTTGAGATCACTACGGGGGTTGTTGAGCAATAGTAGGCCTGTGTTCGTTCACATACTGAAATTGTGTTTGAAAGACACCAAAAGAAGACCCGCGCGAAAGTAAAATAGGGAGAGGAACGAACACATCGAGGCATAAAGCGATGCTGTTGCATTTTGTTTTAGAAGCAGCGGGAAGGAGGGAATCGAACATCACGAAAAGGAGGGGGGAATCCCTTTAAACCGTCGAAAGGGGATCTGTCTCATCGGAAAATAGGGGAACCACTCCGTAGAGGTTTTCTGTCGGTCGGAAGACGCGCACGTACTTGGAGGGAATCGTGTTTGACGTCAGCTGCTTTACAATATCGGTCTTGAGACTGAACCAATCATTTTCAAGCCAGAAATCTAGCGATCCTCGGCTCCTGGTCAACAGAAATAAGGTGATCAGAAAAGGGTAGATAACATTCAAACGGAAAAGAATGCCGAAATTCAACGTACATTGGCTCCGCTTGTAACGTATTGTAGACAAATCGTCTACCCCATTTTGAAAGCTGTTTAATGGCTTTTAGATTGACAAGAGGTCTATTGAGTTGTCGATATCCTCCTTGAAGTGCAATCACGGAACTCTTGTGAGACCTTCGACTAGGTATTTCTGTTTCTGGAGCATCTGCAGAACCACCAGTCGGTGTGGGTGTTCTGGAAGATTGACGATCGGGTATGAATGTGGAATAACTCTCTGCCAGCAACCTACAAAATGTCAAAGATCAGGTACTCGCGTATTGATTAAACACTATTGTATATTAATTTTATAGGTAGTATATTGACTTACAGGAAGTAGGCGAAGACACCGACGCTCCATAGATCCGATAGAGCATTGCAGTTGTCACCACTGTCCAGTTCGGAAGCTTCAACAGAATCATAATCAATAAAATGTTGCAAAAATTAACAGAACTCCTAATCATTCTGTCAACCTATCAATTGACTTTGCCCTCTCCTAAATACTATTTGTTTACCTTTGTAATTGAGAAAAGTGCCATAAATGTGCTTGCATTTGCATAATAGTACAGGGATATTGATATTGAACTATAGGATTTCTGCTTTCTTCATACTGTGTCTAAGCAACTGCAGCCACAGTATTGCTTTTCTTTTATCATTAACGGTCTATTAACCATAATATTAAAGGTCCAAAAGCACATGAGAATGCGATTCCAACTCAATACGGAAACGAAACCAACCGGTGAAGCATGCTGCCATTTTTTCAAAAGGTTCCACCGGTTCAACACCAGTGAGAACAACATCTGGCAATGTAGAGGTCCTCCTAGCTGCATGGACGTTGTCAAAGTCCACACGTCCATGCAGTCGTCCATGGAAAGCAGTGTGGAGCCATCGTAGGGCAGAAAGAAGTTGGTGAACCCATCGTGACACGCTGAATTCTGTATACTCTCCTCGGGCCAAGAGAACATCAAGTAGGGGTCCTCCCGGTGCCCATGCTGAAAGTCCAACCCCGGCAGTTGGTTTTGCCGCATCATTGGCCATCCATCCGAGACAAAGACCCTGAGGTAGGAGACTAGGCGTTCGAACACCAAATTGTTGGGTGAATAAAGATGCGCCTGAAAGACAGGATGAGAGATGAGCAAAACGTCTGAGTGACTCATTAAAAAATTTTGATTTTTCACATATACCTCCTTGTCCTGCAGATGCAGATGTTGCCGCAGCAGATCTGAGCAGGGTGAGTAGGAGAGTTTGTTGTCTAGCCTTTGCTTCCGACGGATCTCCTGGTCCTACATCATGAAGACGGGTTATTCTTGCAACCATGAAGGCAGGTAGTCCAATAGGCTGCTTTTCTGGTCGTTGATTTGGAATACTACCTCTTTCCACCAAGGCAGGATGACATCTTAGAAGAACCATGAGGTGAGAAGTATTGCCAAATGCTCCCCTATAAAGGAAAATGATCAGTCAGTATTTTTTAAATAGTAAGAATATTTATGTATCAAGTGGCAACCTTGAAATAAGACCCTCCGTTCGACAAAGCATTTTAATAGCTTCAAGGTGGGGAAACAGTCCACCAGTTTGAACCATCTCTTTCATAACTCCTGAAGGTGGGGGCCGTTTAAAAGCTTCATGTTCCTTGTCACCAGCCTTTGATGTAGCAGTCGAGGACATAGCCTCTGGATGGTCGCTAAGACCGAAAGGATGTGCAGCTTGTCTCCACTGGAGCATCCAGTCGCGTTCTTCCTCTGGTAGAGGGATTTTAGATGTTTGACCTGAGTGAAGGCGGAACTCTGAAGAGGCAATACTGTAGGGACTCCAACCCACAGCATTTCGAACACAAACACGAACTCGATAAGCCTGATCAGGTTCCAGATCGGTGATCAGAAATCGTCTATCCACCGTGTAGCCAACGGTCCTCCAAGCTGATGCTATTGGCTTGGCATCTGTTAGAAAATTGTAGAGATTTAAGTATAAAGTAATTAATAGTTCTGGTTAAAGTTGAGACATTCACCAGGATATTTAACATCTACACGATAAATAAAGTCTTCAAGACTGTCATCGTTTCCACAAGACCATCCAACGAGTACTTCTGTCGACGCAGATTGTAGAATTCCAGGCCGACCTGGTGGATTAGGTGGTTCTAAAATGAGGAATATAATCAAATTTTCTAATAAACTGTATAGCTAAAAGGTAGATAAGAGGCTTCAGCATCTAACCAGGAAGCAGGATTCTGGCCCTTGTTTTCGCTTTTCCGGTCCGAGCTCTTACGACACATTCCACAATCTTTCCAGCCATTCCACGTTCAGCGTCATCTAGCCTCAGCCACAACCAGCCACCAGGTTCAGCACCGAGTGCAACACCAGGGGATTCAGAGAGAAGACAACCAGAGAGGTACCAGGCTGCTGCAACACCACTGCCTCCTGCTGCACAGCCAAGGTCATATCCCTCTAATCCGAGGGCTTCTAGGTCCTTGCGAATATCGCCGCGTAGATAGAGTTCTGGAGCTGGCAGACGTGGTGGGTTGGCAATCTGACAGGAGAAGAATACACTATTTGTTGCGGGATCAATTCGGCTGTCTCGTAGAGGATTCGCAAACACAGGAGCTGTAAATAAATAAATTGAGATCATCACTATAGAAAAAGGACCGGAAGATAGAAATTAGTTTCCTGCAATACCGATGACATGAAACTGGTACATGCTATAAAGAATATCTCACCAAGTTTATTTGTCGATTTGATCGGGCCCTCACAGAGATGTGGCTCTACGGGTAAGATCTGTTCGTCGCGTTCCTTTGAAATGTCATCACACATACGTTTGATTGGTTCAGAAGAGTCGTCTGCGGAAAGGAAACTGGGACTATGGGAACCACTTACACCACGCCAGGGATCCAAACGAGGTGAGGGGGACTCCAATGGTGACTGATTCAATTGGCTTAAGCGAAGACAAAATGGCAGTATTATATTTTGCCCTGCGTAAGATAGCGGCCAATAAGTGTCTTACTAAGGTGCATCTTACATATAGCCAAATTTCAATATTAACTTTTAAACGAGTCTTTTGTGGAGTTAGTTTCATCGTTGTGTGAACAATCTTTCCGACAAGTGGACGTATTCGTGAATAAATAGAACTTTGGTATATCATGATCTTTTCTTTTGCATTCTACTGCTGGTATGTAAGTAAGTGAGCGAGAAGGACACTGACTAACAAGAGAGATTTCGAGAAAGAAATATCCTAAGCTCCAGTGAGTCTCTTGATCAATCGAAAATGAACTCAGAGATATAATCTTTTGTCTCTAAAATGCCCCACTTTTCATCTGTTTTTAAGTTTTCTTAAGATAAAAATGGCATAATCTTTCAACTTTTGCAGTAGATAATAATTAGGCTATTATTATTGGTGCTTTATTAATATAAATTCCCCATTGATTTTCCATGTATGTACTCTACACTAGATGGGTCATTGTTGAGTCGCGCTATTATCGATTTTCGATCTTCATTCGCATGCCTGAATTTGTTTACACTAAATGCAGGTGCGTGGAGGATTGTATTAATTTCCTCACTGGTTTTGATTAATTCATCCATTCCCATCCCATTGGTTTCTTTCCCATTTCGCTATAAAAGGAACTGGACTACAAATTTTAGTGTGCAATACCATTCATGTTTTCTTGACTGCTATTGGACAAATATATCCTCGTGTTCTTCTTTAATTCAATATACTTAGTGTTTAATCCAATGCCATCTATTCTTATTTAATTAATATGTTCTCCATATTTTTAAACTTTCTTCTGTGTATGCATCCTTATCATAATTCTTTCTTCTTTTAGACTTTGATATCGTTAGATATATTTTATTTCATTAAATGTTTAAATTTGGTTGTACCGAGGAAACTAATAAAATATCACACGAATTACTTTGGCAATTTCTAAAACTTTCTTAGTTTCTTAAAATTATTTCCTCTTTATTCGTGCGATGACAGTTATCGCCAGTATAGTGAAAATAATTTTACCAATTCTCCTCTTTTACATTGATCGCCAAAGTTTAACCAACATGACTGACATAATCTGTCCTCAAATGACTTTTTCATCTAAATCTAAAAACTGATTTACACTAAGTGAGTTCTCACATGCTACCTCAGTCTTTCTCCCACCATGTATTGACCTTGCATCTCAAATATCATTCTCCCCTCAGATGTGCAAAGGTAGAAATTATTCCTATTCATTTATCATGAGCCAGACTGTCTATAATAATTTCTTGCTGTCAAAGACCGTTAGATGTTAGCCTGACTCGAACTTGTCTAAGCAAGACATATATAAGTTAAATTATTGATCTATTGAAAACTTACTAGTCTTCAATATCCAAATGCAGCACAGATGACCTTAATGATGAGGCGCCAGAACCAGGTCCACCTCCAAACCTATCCTCAGGAGGCACCATGAGAGTAGTAATTCTACTGGTAAGATCACGATCAATACTGTAACCCCTCTCTGCGGGGCCAGCTTCGATGGACGAGCGTCTGGGTTGAACAGAGTCACCTCGCGCTTTTGCAGATGGGTCATCGAGAAGTGCCGGGGTTACGGAACGTCGAACTGGAGTGGCTTCAATGCATGCACGATCTGCGAAACGTAGGAAGCTTTCTCGACGCCACTTCTCCGTAGGAAGCATTTTCTATAAAAAAATTCATCAGCATGCTAATTAGTAAAAAAACTCGTTTCGCCCATAATAGTCACGTAATAACAATAAATCATTAATGTTTTAGGGAGCTTATCTCAGCGAAATTTGGCCGATTTAAGGTGTCAATTATCATACCTGATAGGTTTTGGCTCATCCTTCTCATATTTATGACATTTTTAATTTCCTGGCTATGTGGAAAATGTCTTCTCTGTGCTCTTCAAATAGAAGTACCAACATTCTCCATTTAATTCATGGAACAGAAAGAGTTTAACAGGTTTTTCATATGCTACAATAGTGGCCTCAATCAGGAAAATTTTCACGAAATCCGGATCAAATTATGAGATATTAAATTTTGTTTCTAATGCAAATCAGTCTCTGCTTTTAGGGAATCATTCATATGAAATGAGATTTGGGATACACTGCCTATTTTTAAACTTATTTTCTTTATTAAATGAATTACAAACATTTTGAATTCTCATAATCCCAATTAGTGATTTATTTTTAAAAGAATCGTCTATCCCTTTAAATCTAAGGAAAATTTTCACTTATTGTTACTCAATGACCTTTAAGTTTCACTCTAACTGAGATAGACAGTCGAATAACGACAGTTGTGTTAAATTCATATACCTTCCTTTTCAGACGCTTGGAAGTAGCCTTAAGATGAAATTAACCTTGGTAATGAAATGTAGCTTCATGCTAATATACTTGAGCTCACAACCTTTCACACGATCGATTCAGGCAGATTATTCCTATATATAATTTACAACACCCGTCTAACTTACTTCAACTTGATCTTTAAAGTGAAGAATAAATTCAGGTTAATCATAAACATGTTTCATAGGGCACATATTTCACGTTAATTCATTCCACCTACTCTACAGACAACTCGTTCATGACAAGGCCAGATAGGGCTCCAGACCAGAAGTTAAGATCAGACGGGCTATTCTTGCTGATTATTTTGAAGTTATCTGCTAGTTATTGGTTCATATATTCCGACCGTTGATTCCATTTCCACTATGTGTATACGAGAGGCCTCCTTATTCGTGTAAACATTTTGGATGAAAAATCATTAAAATTGTGTTTTCTTCTCAGAACTCAGACTCTCGACAAATAGTTAATTCGTGACATTGGCAAATTCGCATAAAATAATGTTTTAAGACACACAGTCTGTTATTTTAGGAGTTCAAGAATATTTGCAAAATTCTTTGAATAGACAGCTATGTATCCGCTTGAATATTAGGTTTATTTGTCAGATTGCAGTCACTTTAGGTAGTTCTGTTAAAATTCATAATCCTTTCCAGGTCAATTTCCATTAATATTTATTCTCCTTCCGTAAAATCGCTATTAAGTTAAATTTACTTCAATTTACCCTCTTCTGATAAATTCTTTGATATGATTTCAAGCTGTTCAGACTATTTTCCAAGTTTCTTGCACTATGACTGCCTTCTGCCAACCATGGATGTCGTAGACATTCCTTTGCCGTAGGACGGTTGCTATAAGAGATTAAAAAACGGAGTTGACTTTGATTCAAATAAAACAAGGTGGCATAAGACTACGGCTAGTGGACCTACCAAGGCTCAGTGGCAAGCAGATGCCTCAAGAAATCAATTGCTTCTGGCGAGACATCCCTTTCAAACTCCTCCGCAGACGATGTGGCAAGCTCTGAAAGACGATCTTCAACTGATACTAAATCTTCTGATTTCAAGATGGCGTCAGCACTGTTAACTACCGGATGGTTGCCAAAGAGACTAGAGAGAAAAAAACCCATAAGTAGTCAACCGTTATGAAGATATTGTAAATTTATTCGATATATTAATTACAGAAGATAAGCGATCACACCCATGCTCCAAACATCAGCAGCAAAGCTGACATAGACTTCGGAATTATCCTCATCAGCACCAGTCGCATTAGTTACTCTGAGAAGTTCAGGAGCTGCAAAGTCGGGACACCACAGAGCAGGAGGCATGATACTGGCCATTTGAAGACCTTGACGTTGTCCAACAGGCTGTGCCATTGAGAATCCTGTAAGTTTGACAAAACATGAGACAACACCAAGATCACTGCGACCTCCAGCGCCTGCTGTATCGACAGAAAGACTACTGAGGGCTTGCATGAGACCCTCTAAACCAGCAGAACGTGATGACGTGCCACGAGGGAAGATGATATTGTCAGGCTATGGAAAAATACGTGTTGGTTTTTAACTACTTATAATTTTTAAGTAGTTGAATAATTTAGGAGGGGATACTTACTTGGATATTAAGATGGACAATACCCTCTTCATGAACATGCGCAACGGCTTCTAGGAGCTCTTTAATGAGCATAATTGCTGCTGATTCTGTCCATGTGTGACCGAGGAGGACTTCTTCCAGTAAGTGATTACCAGAAAGTCTAGTAGAAGAAAACAGATAATGATAAAACACACCGTTATATATCAAAAGCTGCGAAAAGAAGTAACCTCACCTTTCTGTGACAAGGACAAGATGATCATCACTGACAATAGCATCAACCATCTCGACAACATTGTTGTGATGGAGTCGATTAAGACACTCAAATTCTCTAGCCCCTAGAACTCGAGTCATTAGATCTTCAAGAGCGTAGATCTTTCCCACGTATTCTCTGCTTGTCTTCTTATCGATTAATAAGTGAGCACGACTGAAAGAGCCGCTAGTGGAAGAGTAAGATAAACATGAATATCAATTAATATGTAAACAATTATTACTATATTCATTACTATTCATGACAAAGGAAAAAATTTACAATTTTAAATCATGGAAAGCTTCTAAAGAATGCTGATAGAAGCAATTTAAGCAGTGCTAGAAAATTTCTGTTGCACATCGAGAATCAAAGCCATATTGCATCCGGACTCTGAAATCATTAGATTATCTGTACTTTAATTTTCTTTCAGAACATTTTTAAAATTGTCCTTATTATGAATAAATGGCATGTTTCAAATGATTTCCTAACCATCATCTTTTCACTTAGCTCTTGTAGCAGCTATCCACAGGGCAAAAAATTCTCAGTTTGTGAAATTTTTGCGTTTCGGTGATGGTCTATTCGCCAGCGTCTTCTCGTCTCACATGCATTTCCTAAATCGATGACACAGAGCGGACATACAGACCATTTCCTTTTTTCTCTCATCTTTTATTTATGAGTGGTGTTCTAGTAAGCGCAAAGTAGAATTACTACTGGGATTCTGCATCCAGACCACACCTTCTTTCTCAGCGAACACCTGCATTACATCTGAATTGAGATGCCTAAGCCAACTCTTTGCATGGGCAACTTTAAATTTTCCCAATTTCGGTGATTAGGAATTCAATGAAAGCTGGCGATTGTATCACCACCTTGTGATACCTTACTGGATGTTAAGCCTGCGATTCTGAAATTGCGCGGCGGGGTTTCTCAGAGGAACTTTTTCCGCCAGCACTTTAACACTTATTTTTGTTTGATGTACAGACTCAACATCATTCGCCGAGCCGTGTTCTGAACAGTCTTTAATTTATTATCATCCACCTTGCCATAGATAATCCGTAAATGAAAGCGAACTCGAGGAGTGGTTCAAGTAGTTCTTCTCAAGTTTTGATTAAAAGTATTTTCGATCTTATAACTGGCCTGAGCATCATCAGCTGTCTTTCGACCTTTATGATATGAATTTTTATAGCGTCATCAGCTAGGCTTTTATCATTTATAGAAGAGCCAAGATATGTGTAGGAAATCCCTCGATAAATCCCGTGCTCAACTAACTGAGGATATGACTATTCCAATCAGATTATTAATAAGACATGAGTATTACGATCTATAACCCGATATCCCAGCTAGGAAGAAGGAAGACACAAGTTCTCGTTGTTTTAGCGGAAACTTATTTCCGTTCAACTTGAACTATAAACAGTATGGAATAATCCATATTAATTCACAAAAACGATATAATGGGAAAAAATATATAATGAAATATTAATTTCGTCAGGGGAAAGTGTTTAACAATTATCCAAAATTATATTTTCACCTTGGCAATAGGTTGCCTTCATATCTTAAACGCCCCAGTGACCAGTCGCATCCTGTAGAACTCAAAAGTCTGACTTTCAAGTACTCGTAGGTTGCACAAACGACCTCTAATATAAGCTAAAAAACTATGCTAGAAAGGCACTTTCCACAGATAATACTTCACTTGAGTCCTTGATGTGGTCTTTTCAGACATCTAGGAGTTATCTAAAGCAGTTGAATATGTTCCTAGGCAGCTTTAGTTTAAACACTCTTATTAAAATCGTAGGAATGAATAATGAATCAAAGACCTTTCTTAGGTCAGAAAAGATAAGTACTGTTCCACGATGCCAGTCGATATCTTCCTGAACTGCATTTCTTACTACTTAATTTGGTAGTTAGCTGAGTCAATTCTTACTCTCTTACCTTTCTAAATACTGATTACTTCAGCATCTGCCCCGGATCAGGGTATAAGGGTTCTCCCCTGATTATATTTTTACATTTATACTTCGTGTCCCATACTTGTTATGGTAAAGTTATTAATAGCAGAATATCACATTAGATTACTTGTATTCCCAACCAATAAAAGAAAAAAATTGTGGTGGTAAGACCGACCCGTCTTGATTAAATGAAACAGGTCAAAAACCACCGAATATCGTAGACAAATGTTCACTATAATCCAGTGGACGACTCCTGAAATTTGAATTCGGGAACGCGACTTACCCATTAATGAATATTATACAATTCGAGTTCAAAAACCAAATGAAGTAAGTAAATTTGTGAGATTTACTGCTATTCGATATTAGCTGTTTCCCACAATTACAAAATGTAAATTTTTTGTATTTCTGTGAGTAATAATGGCTTACACAACATTAACACACATTGTTATAAAGCTAATTTGCTACTTTATAAAACCACAACTACTTAGACCCCTTAAATAAGGAGGAATTAGGCCTGTAACCCAAACGGTGTTTTTTCTTATAAGAAAATAAATTTGTTTAAATATAATTAGTCATCAAAAGACGGGTAAGATAAACATGAATGCCAAATACTATGTAAATGATAAAATAATATAATGAGCTTACGTAGCAATCTTATGAAGAACGAAGTAGTGTTTTTCGATATTCGACCATCTTGGAGTTATCGTTCGGGGAGTCAGGGCTTCTGAAAATACAAGCGATCAAGTTGTAGATGGACGCGAGTATATGAAATGGGGAATTATAGATGGTATTCTGTAAGTAAACTACATAGATCAAATAAATGATGGAGATAGGGATCTTACCTTCAATTCGAACAATGCAGCTCGTCTGAGCCCTTCCTGCTGGATTCTCTGCAATCATTGTGTAGAGACCAGCATCTTGGAATACACATCGTTCTACACGCAGAGAGGCGTTAACAGTCAATTCACCAAGTTCCACGTCGTCTTCTCCGGATGACCAATCAGGTTGACCAGAGGCACCAGTTTCTCCACCAATCCACGTTCGATGAGATGAAGTGAGACGCTTGGAGTCACGAGTCCAGGTTATTTTAGCTGGTGGAACAGCATCCACGCAGCAAGGCAGAAGTAGAGTGTGATGAACTGGCAGAGTTATAATAGGCAGAGGAACTTCTGTAATCACTGGAGCGTCTGAAGTTTAAGAAAGTATATTAGTCACTACAATGACCATTAGGAGTTTTGACTTAGTATTCAATTCAGAAGAAATTCACCAGAATGTGGTACAATCATGAAGCAACTAATCGAAGTGTTTATGAATTTTAGACACATCAGGACTATGTCCGCCTGTACAAACCAATAAATTTTAGTAATCAACATGTATTACTTAAAAGCATATCATTAGAAATGTCTTACCTACTTTGTGAGGTATAAATTAACAAAAAAATTCGGCAAAAATGGATATATTGAGAGATTACACTATACTATCATCATCCCAAAAGTAATAAATACTTCCGTTTAAATTATGATCAAAATTGTACTTCTTTTGGGAATTCAGTAGAGTATCATAAGGCAGTAGTTAAAATCGAGAAAAAGTTTTTATAAGATCAACATCCACCCGATTACTTAACGCGGATTCCGGATATGGTGAATAAGACAATCACTCAGGCTGACTAAAAGTTGATCTTTAGAGAATTATGAAAATATTATCTCATTTCTCCAGATAACGGCTGTGAAATGCTTTCATTTAATAGTGTATACTTTTATCTGAACACAATCAGCAAAATACTATGCATAAATAAACAGTTCCGTATTTTCTCACCATATCTGTTCCAATAGATCACTTCAGAATCTTCATGAAATAATAAGAAAAATAGGATACTTCATCAAAAAAAAATTGACAGATAAGTTGACGTTTCGAGTCACCACCGTACAAAATCTCCGAAGAAGAAGATGGGAAAGAGAGCCCGAAAATCTATTGTTGAGACAATAACTTGCGATTTCTAAGGGTTGGCAATGCAACAAAATTTATAATTATAATGATTGGATTGCTTTACGTGAGGTAAAATTAATTCTATGCCAATCCACGGGCCACAAAATTAAAAGACCACAATACATGTGTAACATTTCGAGTAATATAATTAATAAACTTAACCTTGCCTATTATAACATTAGGCATAAGCAATTTAAATCTTAGCACTGTTAGCTGATCGATCACTGGATATTTCTCCGGTGAATATCTTACAAGCCACATTTTCACCTTTGTAAACCAAAACTGACAATTATTAGCTATGTTAAAATGCCACCCTTAATATAATTGACTAACTACCTATTTGCGACTCAGCAACTTGATATGTGACTACTCCACCTATGCATAAATATCCACCCGAATGTGTTTACTAAATTTCGCTATTCGAGGTGAAATGGACTTGATGGGCCAAGATATTAATACATAGTGGACATTGCTACTCATAAATATTTCAGTAGACTTACCTGCTCTAACCACACGGAATTCCTTGATAGCTGACCCGTAAGCATTGACCGCCTTGCATGTATATGTACCAAAATCGCGTTCATCAAGGTCAAAAAGACGTAACTGAGCGGATTTTCCTCCACCAGTGACATGCTGGAAGTATCCTGACGGGAACTGCTCATGCCCTAAAATAAAAGAAACATGACGATCAACTGATAATAAAAAAACTTTCTAAGCTCATTAAGAGAAGCGTTAGCAATACTTGAAGTGGGAGGTAGCCTGGAGTTATCCATAAGAGAAATTCGTTTTCTACCATCCCTATTGACCACAGATTACCAATGCACCTGGCTACCTACATTAATGAGTGCGCACCGATCGGCACTCCGGTGATGTGTCCTCGTAACCTCTAACTTGACAGATGTACACGTTTAGCCTTCGCTGCTGACGCCATAGCCTTAACACTTTAATTTCCCTCACCGCATGATGTGCTGAATTTAGAATCATTGGAACTGCGGTCAATTTACTGGATTATCTCGACTGATCTGCACTTATTACAGAAAATCTGACTAGCGATTTGTACTCGACGCAAGCAGTCTCCGATTGTAGTTTCTCGGATTTCAGATTTAACTAATTAATGAGGACCTCTGCTGCACATATTGCACGGCAGAGTAAATTTCAGTGTACTTCAAAATACAAAATTGAGCTTCAAGTCTCCGATAAACTTCTCAGAAGCATTACTAGAAACTAACTTTCTAATTCCACGCTATTACATTTTATGTTCTGCCAAACATAAGCACAAGCGCTGCATGCCAATAGTCATTATGGAAGATATTTGAACATTTTGCGACACTGCCTCTTAGGGCAAAACAGCTATAAACGCATGCAAACGTACTGGGAAGGTTGGGAATTTCCTGGAAATTGAATGACCAAATGAACTGCACTGGGTTCTTCAAATTGTAAGAGGCCAAAGTGCATCGCAGATCCAAATCACCGCCGGTCGGAACGTAGATCACTTCTGGTGAAGCATTCTCAAACTGCGGCGGAACTGAAAAGCAAATATCAAAAAGTCAAATGTGCCTCGTTCAAAATTATTTAAATTACGACTTCAGTATCCTTATGCATTAAAAAAGAAAAGACATATTTGAGGTAACATATCCCTCAGATATGTTGCCCTCTTTTCCAGATGTTTGGGGAAAGTGGTTTGACTACACTTGAATTTATGTTGTATTCTCATTGTTAACTTCCTTCTAAAGTTGCTTCAATCTTTTCTATGACTCACACTTATCGATTCATTACCACCATCTAACTCTCCTATGTTGAGCCTTCGTTCCATCCATGCCACTTTCTATCATGTCTCCCTTCTGTTTTATTTTGGCGAAATTAGGTTAAACTCGAAAGGGCAACAGGTTAACAAGCTTTCTCTAATCTAAGCTGGTGATTACAATGCTGAAATCAATCTTCAACTTTTCGACTGTGAAGCTTCAAAATTTTGAAGGCAAAGATGCCATAGTATTCAACTTCTTTTCAATCACGAGTACAAAACCCACATTGTACGTTAGTTTCAGCATTAAAAAGCTTTTATTACTAAATGAGGCTTCTAATGTTGGTTATCATAAAAACCCTGAGCCCGTGCTCGCTGTCACCCCTAATAGGTGAGACATGAAAATTTAACTGTCCGGGCTGCGTCCGAATTTTTCTACCGAACCGACTGTATATGAACATACATGAACTGAAAGATTTATTCCTTCGGCAAAAAGCAGGGATAGCCCTATTGTGTTAGTGATAAACGTGACTTTGAAAAGAAGTCACCATTCAATTTAATTATCCATCCTTATAAACAGTAATAGACTTAGTGAGGAAAGAACAGGAAGTTTTATATTGAAGTTCTTATTTTAAGTATTTGATCGGTTAAATATTCTGACGACTGCCCCAGTCATGTAAACGAAGACCATACTTTGGAAACCTCAAGTTAAATGACCAATCTTTACCAAATCTACATTCACAACAAAACAGATCATGAAGGCAAGTTGAAGGTACATATATCCAGACAAGAAAGGGCAGTCGGACAGAGCGTACTAATGGATAAAATAGCAATCTACACGGGTTTGCAGAGGCACGAATAGTCCAAATAAGTTCCGTTGCACTAGACAAAAAAAAGTTGACTTATACGAATTAGAAAAAATCGGTAACTTACTGGAATCATAAGAGCTGCCCAAACTGCCGTAGTTACTCATGGACAAACTTGCACCTAATTTATAAGTAGAGCAAATTATTAAATTATTTTTAGCATACAACTTAAAATCTTTTGAATTAGATACCAAACTTACGTGTTGATCTTGATCTTCGCTTTCGTGTTTGTTGACTAGGTTCGCCTCTTCCAAAGGTAGTTACAGCAACCACACGAAGAGCATACTCCTGTGTTGGATCTAGACCTTCCAGTGAACACTTTGGTTGTTTTAAGCCCTCTTTGAACACCTTCCAGTCGTTAGATGAGCTTCCACCACCAATAGGCCGGACCTGGACCTCATAGGTGAAGGGAGTCAACGTCTTGGTGAGACTATACACTCGAGGTGTTTGCCATTTCAGCTCCGGTGGTTCACGGCCTTCAAGAATTCCAGTAGGTTCCCGGACAGTTGGAACGACAAAGGAGAGATCGGGAATCACTAAAATTACCAAAGATCAAACAATAATATCACAGAAAATACACCCTTGTTTTATGAAGAGAGGTAGATAACTTACCAACTTGAGCGTCAACGTGGGTAGTTCGAGAAGGCAATCCAACACCAAACTGATTTCTACCAACAATTCGGAAGGAGTATGGAACTAGTGGATTGACATCACTCCAGGCGAAGGATGGGGTAGGCAGACCAGTGGCAATCTTTTCCCATTCTTTGCTATTTCCAATCATTGCTTCCACATCGAATACCAGCTCTTCCTCTACACTTTGTGGAAGTGTGGAAGCGAGAATGTGATGGCTGAAAAAGACCTCAAGTTTTTCTTCGGTATATGAGATAAGGTATTCATCTACCTTGCTCACATCAACGCGCGCTTTTTGATAAGATAGATCGGGAGCCAATTCGGCTAAAACAGAAAAGACAGCAATTAGACCAGTATCTATATATCAGATTCATGTAAAAATCATCTCATAACGAATGCAAAACTGCTAAATTTGAAAGGAAAATCCTTCACATTATCTGAAAATTTTTGAGAACATTACTTGAATATGCGCCCCTGAGACGATAATATGTCATCAATGGGAAAGATTGCAATCCCATTCTTTGTAGCGGTTTTTGTTTTCTTCATCTGCCATCAGTTATCAGTCATCAAGCCCAAATTTAAAAAAGTCCAATCTATGACCAAAGATTGATCCACAACCATCAAACCATTTTCATTATTAAATTTTATAGTATCAATTAATTATTACTAAGATCAAAATTAAATTCAATATATATGAGGGGATACTATACTTCAAAAATAGTTGGTTTTAACTTAATTTCGTTTTTAAATAGTGACTAATTCCTGCACGATTCTAAAGAGGGTAATACAAAGTATTTTAAGACTTATCTTTTATTAAGTGTTAGCTCCAAATGAAGCTTCATTCTACGCACTGTGCAATTGCATGATTTGGTGTGAATCACTGATAGCGAATATTATTTATTCATTCAGATATAATTGAACATCTCAAAAAAATTTATATATGCATATCTCTGTGATTTACATTACATGAAGAAGGAAACGTCAAATCAAAAATGACAGTTCAGGAAATTCCCAAGAAATAATAAGGGATGAAGACGCAAGAAATGTCACGTTGTATAAGACATCACAGCAACAGAGTAAATTGAAGAGCATAAAATCTCTCTGAACCAAAGCAAGATAATGGAAAATAATCCGTTTCAGGACATTTCACATAATCTCAGAGGGAGTATTAGAGACAGCTTAAACTTCGAAATCTAAAGATAACTACACTTTTAAGAAAGAAGCTAAAAAAAGCTTAGTTCATTTTAAAGTGTTCAGACTATGTTAGACCTAACTGAAAACCGATACAATTTTCCTCTAAATAAGAAAAAACCGTTTTCAAGGAATATTGAAAGTTATAAGGCATGAAAAACCTATATTTCATTCTAAAAGCGTTTCGCTGATTCCGAAATTCATCAAAGTTTAACCATTGGGATATGGCTTAAAGTCCCAACTGCCTCCCCAAAAATGAAAGAACGCAGGTCTCATTTATTAACACAAATATTGTAGGCAAAAATAAACCCTTCAAACTCACCAGCTTTAATATTAATTCTCACTGGTCTGCTAGGAGCACAGGGCTGTCCATTAAGCAAAGCAATGACTCTATACTCATTACCATACATTTCCTTGGGACAGTTCTTCAGGGTAACTTTGCCAGTCAACTCATCTTGAAGACTATCAACAGTTGCTACTGGATACCAGTCTGAGGAGAATCCATCTCGACGTTCGACACAATAGCGAACTGCACCTCGCCAATCCGTATCCTCATATCCACTATCACCCATCCGTGACGGTGAATCTGAAATTGAGGGCACTCGGCGGCCCATTGATTCCAACGCGTCGATTGCCTCATCTCCCAGTCGCCAGCGAAGAAATACGGACCGTGGAGCTACAATTAGCACCTTAAGATCCTCCACACATCTAGAGAGTAGTCAGAGTAAAGGTGGGGTTACTTGAATTTCATTTTTAATATAACATTTCTAGCAGCTTTCAATATTATTATAATCCATAGGAAATGGAAAAATTGTCAATTTTTTCTTGTGGAAAGGCTACTAAAATCGGTAAAAAGTAAGTCAAATAAATTGTAAAGCGGCAGAGATCAAGAGAAAATGTTGAGAGTTAAGTCAGTGTATCAAAGAATAAACTTCGTTTGATTTTCGAACTCGGGCTGTACAATTTTTGGCTTAGTGAATAATTCACGATCCAAAATTCAAATTTCATGAATCGTCACCCCGATTACCGAGCATATTTTTGTCCTCGATATTCAGTGCTTACTGACCGTAGTTTAATTATGATGATTAGTTACCAAATGTCGGGAAAACAAAATGGTCTTATATGATATTATGCAGCATACATGTTCTTAACGTAACAGAGCTGTGATGGCTAAAACTGCTACTTTATTAGTTTAGTTTATCTTAGAAATAGGCTCTTACAGTACCTTAACATACGTTGAATTAGCCAGAGCTATGGTTTTTGAATTTGGATTGGAATGACATATAATATGCCGTGGTTATGGTAATTTAGATAGCTCTCAATACATACAGTTGTTCGGTAAAACAGAGAAGGCACCCAACGTCCAACTCGCCTAAGAAACCATAAGACTACAATTGCAAAATGATCTCTTTTAATCTAAGGGGCACATAGAAGTTGAGTCTTAACTATCATCCTTAAATATTAGTCTCAGTGACTAATGTTAATCAAAACCTTAAAACATAAACCCCGACTTCCTTAGTCTATATTTCCTCCAAATAGATTTATTCGAACTTTTCTATCAATAATTTATAAGCATTGCAACTAAACCGGCAAATTTTAACAAGTTGAAAAGTAAATCGTGATTTTAATCAATCATAACACCTGCCCTATTTTATGTGCTTCCACACTGAAATATCGATTTCCTATAATCACTAATTTGTCTCACATCTAGTGGTACATAAAACGGGGCAAAAATTCGCTCAAATAACGTGAGAAAAATACGCGCGTTTACTGTGTGTCTGTATATCTATTCATCACAATTTTGCATCTGTTCTCTTTGTTTATTTTTTTCTAATCAGGCTCGGTTATTCTTATTCTACTCAAATATAACAATTTCCAACTTTAAATGAAAACAAACAACTTAAATAATACGTACCCTTGGAGTTCTGTGAGCTTTTTTGGGATTTGAACTGCGGCAGCTTCCACCTCGGGTCCTTCACCATATCGGTTTATCGGAATGACTCGATACCTCAAAGTTGAACCACTTAGTGGGGTTCTGTGCTCGAAAAAGGTTTTCGAGGAGCCTAAAACACTTCCAATCTCTCGCCATACTCCATGGCCTTCTTGTACTTCGATACGGTAGGTTGTTTCCATTGGTTGGAAGTATAATCCGCCTTCCAGCTGGTCTGAAAGGATCTGCTCTCCTTCTGTTTGACCACAGGAACTCCAGTCTAATCGAACAGAATAATTTCCTCCCTTATCCTTTGGCTGACAAACTCGAGCTCGTAAACCTTCTACAGCTGATGGAAGCAGTTGCCGTTTGGAAGGAATTCTAACTTGTCTATAACCATTCAACCATCCAGAAGCCATGCCATCATTAGTGAGTGCAAGTAGACGAATCCTCTGCTCAGAGGTGGCACTTAGTGGAAGATCTAAACAATATGAACTGCCGAGAATAGGCTGTGATCCAGGACCACTGGGTTTCCACCATCCTTCGGGATCTGTTATTTGACTATTCGGCATGATTGCATATTCCAATCGATACTTTCCATGAGGACTACCATCTGGAGTAAGTAGGGATTCTTCCCACTTAAGACTTATTCCATCTTCCACATCCATAGATGTCAACCAGAGTGGACGTTTCTCAATACCTTGAGGAGGGGCTATGATTGGAAGAGAGAAGAGAGATTCCTCGGGACGTGCAGGTTTGGCTGTATCCAAATCAATTTGCTTCGGCAGACCGAAATCGGTCAAACGTAGAGATTTTGTTGGAAGAGTTGACCCATAGTCATTTCTACACACTACTCGAATTTCCGGTGTCTGTGAACTGTAATTCGATGCGTCTTGAACAGCTCTGTATATGTAGCTGGGAAGTTTGAAGGAAGTCCTGTCAGAAATACAATCGTCAATTACACGCCATGAACCAGTTCTACCTCTTCTCCACTCCAAAGTGTAGATGGGTTTCAATCCTCGAACGCAATCGTCACAATATTCAGGAAGATAGGCCTCCTTCCAATGTAGCATAAGTCCAGGATGGGCACTCTTTTCAGAGAAATTTACATCCGGACGGATGACAGAAACCCATGGTGGATCTACCGCAAGATCTGGGATCAGATGTTCAACTGGAAGATTCGCTATTGTCGTTGCACTCGGTTCTGATGTTCCGAACTCATTGTAAGCACGAATTCGCACCATTGTAGAGACACCAGGTTTAAGATGATGAATATAGGCCTTGTCTTTCAAACCCGTAGCAATTGGTTTCCATTCACTCCTAGTGCCTTCTCTAACTTCAACAATGTAGGAGATGTTACCGTCGCGTGAACCAGCCGGATCAGTCCAAGTAATCATAACTGAACCAAGATCTGCTTCAGTGATTAAGGGTTTAACAGCAGTCATATTTGGTATCGTGGCACGAGCTGGAATTTTCAGCACAGGTTGAGATGGTGGTCCAGTTCCAAGAGCATTCTCAGCAAGAACTCGAAGTTGAATTGGCTGAAGTGGTGGTGCGATTGTATGTGGAAGAACCGCTCGAGTGGTTTGAAGACCTGTGAGCACAGGACTCCAGAAATATCCCTTGTCCTTTGACATCTCCACGGTGTATTTTAGGTCACTTCCATCCTCAGAAATGACTGGACTCCAACAGATTGTAAGACCTGTTGGAGTAGACGTTTCAATCATCAGACCGTCTGGAGCCATTCTTGGAACACCACGTCTCAAGGGTCGGTATTTGCCTACATCTGTATCAAATTCTTCATATGGTTCTGCCATACCTAAAATAGGAATAGTACATTCGAAAATACGAAAAGAGGATACGCAAATTAACTGGACGATTTGAGCAAAATTTTACCATCAACTGTGATGTTGGCTGTTGTTTGTGTCTTGCCCAGTTCGTTAACAGCACTGCAGATATAAACACCACGATCTTTAGGTTCAACTGAGAAGATTTTCAGAGTGGAAGTGTTATCATAGGTGCGAATTCTGTGGTAATCATCGGTCTCGACAATTTCACCGTTATGACGCCTGTGTTACAATGGGGGGTAATATTATACTTGTGTAAAATGGAGAGATTCCTGTCAAAAGGAAAATCTTACCAGAAGAAGTGAGGAATGGGATCACCTACGACCCGACAAGTTAGTTCCATGGAATCTCCAGAATAACAGTCCATGTCTGTTAGCTTCTTCGTGAACATTGGAGCGATTCCATCCACAACAGACACAGCGCTTGAAAAGGTCATAAAATAGTTAGTTTAAGGGTATTTTGAGGAGTTAATAACATTCACTTGGATTGGCGAAGGTATTTTTGTGCAGCTTTGATCACAAACACAAATTCTGTCGCCTCTCTTTTTGACTAAAATTGACTAGTGCGGTTGGTCACGCACATAACCGAATGTGTAACGACTGATATCGATTTCGTAACATCTGATTTATCAGACGTGTACATTTATACCGTACAGCTAGCGATATGCCTAAATAACTCCCATGCTCACTTGGCATAGCCTTTTCTAATACTCATCTTTGGTAAAGTAATACCATTTTAGAGCCTCTGAGATGAGATGCTTATTCTATACTACTAATTAGGTGTGCACCGATAGGCACCGAACCCGTGACCTCAGAATTGACAGACACGCATGCTGACCAATTCACCACCTGTGCTACGGTCAGTTAGATGATTTTAATTATACTGCATGCATAGATCAATAACATGAATGCCACCAATACGAGTCTAAGACCCGTAGAGGTATCTAGTCATACCTTATTAATCTGTATTTTACTCTGTTTTCTAACACGCAGAGCTTTTCAACACACATCTCAACGTGTCTGATTTGTCTCCTATGTCTCGTGTTAACATGACGTTTGCTCACACGATCTCAATTCTAGACTATTGGGAAGTGAAAATTCATATGACGAATCTACGTTGGTGGTCAAAATCACTTTCAATGAAGAAGTTATTCTTATGAATGATCAATCGTGATAAAAGTCAAGAATTCGATCCGCACAGTATCATTGAAAATTTTTTTAACACATTACTCTTGGTATTGAATATCTCAGTCTTAATACACATGCATGCATTGGGATACATATTGATACCATTGTCATGAAAGATGGCGTTCATAATAATAAGAATTAGGACTGACTAATGCTCCGTTAATAAGTAGTCGGATTAGCCTACTATTGTCTCAACTGATTGGCTTAAATATAAAATCAACTTCAACACTGCTTTTATATAAAAAGCAAGAAATTCAAACATTCTGCAAAAAACTAGTGGCTTTATCAAACATACTCATGAGTTTCACTAACCGTTTAGGACTGTCAAGTTGTGTGGATTCAAAATCAACTTTTTCTTGAACATGACATGATGTAAAAGGTGGATTAGCCGTGTTATCCTCCGAAGTCAACTTGAGTTTGTATTCACCAAGTTGATATCGACTGACAGCTGGAATCGTCAAAGCGAAGTAATTTCCACTGTCCCAAACCACATATTCTGATGTTCTTTTGGGCTGTAAATAATCCCAAGTTATTAGATATGAGGAAAAATTTGCAAAATTGTCGTAAACGACCATCACTCACATCAATATCATGACCATTCACAGACCATATGGGAGCCATTCCTGGAATGGGTTCTGCAATTTCAGCGTCAAGTGTAATGGTGTCACCTTCTGATACTCGGATTTCAGTTGGGAGTTCTTTAGTGAAGACTGGAGTTGGTGCCTGCTTTGGTTTCTCAGCGGGGAAGACCAGTAATTCAGGGAAATCGACTTCCCAAGCCACTCCATAACCTTCTTCATCCGCGGCTTCAGCAAGTGGTTCTTCTTGAATAGCTGGAAGGGGATTGTAAGTGACCGAGTAGAAACCGACATCATCAATAGTGACAGCAGGTTTATAGAGAATGACAGAAGTGTGACCGTGATTTTGATCCGAAGGTTTGATCCTAAAGTCATTTGCAGGATCATCACGTGAAAGTGGAACACCATTTCGGCTCCATGAAACAGATTCAGGTGGAACTTGATCTGGAGGTACGTTAAGATCAGCAATCAAACTCAAAGGTTGTCCCTCACAAGCTGCAAAACCCAGTGGCTGACAGAGATCTGGTTGGACTTGCAGAATGTTATCTTCTTCCTCTCCTATAGGTCCTGTGTCTGGTTTCTGGTTGTCTGCTCTGGCTCGTCTCTTTGCTGGATCTTTCCTTGCGGGAATAATATCCACCGGAATTTTAAGGTTGGCAGATATTGGACACCTGTCTGTCGGCTCTGAAATAAAAACGTCAGTGGTTTACATCAATCTATCTGCAGAAAGGTATAAAAAAGGCGAACTCACTAATAGACAGTTCATAATCACCAAAATCAAGGAGAACAGTAGAGTCCAGGTAGAGCTGAGCCATGAGTTCTCCATTATACCGTTTACCAAGAGGATTGGGTTCAAGGAGACGTTGAACGCGTTTACCAGAACGCACTGGTTGGCCATTTAGTGTCCATTCCACATTTGTTACGTCAGGTGGAATTCCAGTAACGGTGAGACATAATGGCTCTCCAGCTGGGATTGGAATTTTATCATGTCCCAGTCGCCGATTTGCATTTGCTTCAATGCAGCGGAGTTCAATAGTTTCAATTGGTTTCGCCACAACTTCTTGAGTTGGTTCAACAACACCTTCGGAAGGTATCTCCCTTGATTCTTCCATATCATCACCCTCCTTCTTTTTCTTTGATTTCTTTTTCGCTTCTCTATCCTTAGTCTCAAGAGACTTTTTCTTCTTTCGTTTCTCCTTCTTTTCTTCTTCACCTGGTAGAGAAATCTTTGCTCCCCGTTCTTTAACTCCAATTTCTTCTGGCATAACGTCTTCTTCGGTCTTGGATGATTCTGAAACTTCTTTTACTTCTTCATTGAGCCCTTCAGTTATCGGAATTGCTTCTGGTTCTTTCTTCTCTTCC
The DNA here is from genome assembly GCA_900708905.1 of Hymenolepis diminuta. Taxonomy (NCBI): domain Eukaryota; kingdom Metazoa; phylum Platyhelminthes; class Cestoda; order Cyclophyllidea; family Hymenolepididae; genus Hymenolepis; species Hymenolepis diminuta. The sequence continues at coordinate 1,275,287 of CAADRB010000020.1, forward strand.
TCAGGTTCCTCTACAGGCTTTTTATCTTCTACTTTTAAGACAATAATAGTATAGGAAGTCTCCTGAGATTTGAAATCACGTTTTATTTTCGGTTCACCCATAAGTACATAGGTTGCTGAATCCTCTGGTGCTGCAGGATCTTTCTTCGCTAATACAACATCAGTGGATTTTGGAGTCTTCATTGTAGACTTTGCAGTAAACATGGCACTTCGTGAAGTGATGCCATCAACATCAATGAAGGGTTTTCCATCCTTTGTCCACCAGAGCTTTTCATTCTTCAGTTGACGTGTGTCAAGTGGTACTTCGGTCAGCAGTTCCAATTTTTCACCCGTTGTCAAGTTAATGACCTTTCTACCGTCGGGTAAGTCAGCCGATACTTCTTCTTTTGGCATTTTATCGACTAGTTGAGATTCTTCCTTCTTCTCCTCCTCCTTTGAACGCTTCTTCTCGTCAATAGACTTCTTCTTTTTAGGCTTCTCTTCACTAATTTCGTCGGTAGATCTCTTTTCCTTTTCTTGTTCCTCCTCGAAGATCTCATTTCCGGCCCCTTTCTTCCTTGGTCTATCTTTCTCTAACTGTTCTTCTTCTTGCGGTTTTTCCATCTCTGGAACTGCCTGGATTGGCTCTGGTTCAGACTTCTTTTTTTCTTCATGAACAATAGATACTTCTGTTTCGACCTTTTCAGGCACTTCTTTAGGTTTCTCTGCTACGGTAACTACAATTTTAGCATAGGTTGTTTCCTGGTTCTTGAAACCCCTTTTTACTCGTGGTTCACCTATAAGAACATAAGTAGCAGCATCTCCAATAACTGCTGGATCTTTTTTAATCAGTCCAACTTCTGAGGTGCGCGGTGACTTATTGGTAGATTTAGATGAAAATTTAACTGTTCTTGGAGCAATACCATCAACGTCAATGAAAGGCTTCCCATTCTTAGTCCACCACAGTTTATCACTCTTCAATTGGCGAGAATCCAGAGGAACGTTTACAGTTAATTGGAATTTATCTCCTTCAGTGAGATTCACTGTATTACTAGCTGAAGTCGGTTCCTCCTTCTTCACTTCCTCATCAGTAGGTTTAAAGGACTTTTCCTCAACGGTTACTTCGGGTTTTGATTTCATTTCCTCCTCCTTTAGCTCTTGTTCTTCTATTTCTGGTTCAATGTCGTGCTTTTCAGCCTCTTTAGGTTTCGGTTTCTCATCATTTTCAAGTGGTACGACAGGGTAATTCTTCGATCGTTCTTCAACAGAAACAACAAATGAAATATAGGTGATTTCTTGTGATTTGAAGCCCCGTTTGATTCCGCTTTCACCCATTAGTTTATAAGTAGCAGCATCTTCAGTTGCGGTCGGTTCCTTCTTCACCAACTCGATATCAGTTGACTTTGGTGATTTTGGGATTGATTTTGAATAGAACTTAGCTCCTCGGGATGAAATTCCATCAACATCCGTAAGTGGATTTCCATTCTTTGTCCACCAGAGTCGATCACTCTTCATTTGTTTAGAGTCCAAAGAAACACTCGTTCTTAATTCAAATTTGTCACCTTCTTTCAATTTGATGATATTTTCAGCAGTAGTTGTAGCTGAGACAATCTCTGCTTTTGGAGACTCTTCCTTTATAGGAGAAAATTCCTTTACGATCACCTCTTGCGGAATTTCCTCTACCTTTGGTTCTTCTTTCATTTCCTCAGGTAACTTCTGAGCTTCGTTAGAGATAGATTTCATTTTCTTTGGAATCTCTTCAGCACTTTCATCCCGGCTCTTTTTCTTCTTTGGCTTTTCTTTGTCAGTTTCATCACTTGACTTCTTCTTTTTCTTTGATTTCTCTTCAGTTCCTTCATCAGTTGACTTCTTTCTTCGTTTCTCTTTACTACTTGCATCAATAGATTTCTTGCTTTTCGGTTTCTCTCCATCAGTTTCATCTCGAATTTTCTTTTCCTTTGATTTGTCTTCGTCTATCGCAGGTTCTTCCTGTGGCTTTTCAACCTCGTTGATTTCCTTAACTAGTTCTGAATCAGCTTTTGTTTCTTGTTCCTGTATTAGAGAAATGCCGGGTTGCTTTTCCAGTTTCTCCGGTTCTCCCTTTGGTTTTTCTGCCACGGAGACTATTATGGTAGCATACACGGTTTCCTGATTTTTGAAGCCCCGTTTTACCCATGGCTCACCCATTAGGACATAGGTAGCAGCATCTTCAGGAGTAATAGCCCCTTTCTTTACCAGTTCCACATCAGTTGATTTGGGGGATTTATTGGAAGATTTCGACACGAACTTTGCATTTCTTGGAGCAACTCCATTTACATCTATAAAGGACTTTCCATTCTTTGTCCACCAAAGTCTATCCGACTTCAACTGACGTGCATCCAATGGAATGCTTGCCAAGAATTTGAAGTCATCATCTTCAGACAGTTGAAGAATGACTGGTTGAACGGGCTCCTTTGTCATCTTTTCATCCTTAGGTGAGGATTCTTTAGACCCTTTTGGAGACTCCTTTGATGTTTCTTCCTCTGGAGTCTTCTCCACTTTTTCTTCGACTATCTCTTCGACTTTTCTCTCAGGAACTTCATTTTTCTTTTGAAGTTCTTCAATATCATCCCTCGATTTTGACTCCTCTTTGGGGTTTTCAATAATAAGAAGGAAATTAACCTTGACTTTTCCATCAACCCAAAGAGTATATTCACCAGAATCTGATTCAGTAAATGTGGATTTTGTCAATTCTACAGCTGAATACCTCCTTTGGATCTCAAACACATTTTCTGGAATTTTACGACCATTAAGAGTCCAGAAGATAGATGCAGAAGAATCTACATGTTCAGACACTGTTATTTTGAAAGGATCTCCTTCAGTCACTTTTAATTTAATTGGCTGAAGGTATTCTTGAACTAAAGGTTGCGTAGATGTTGTTTTCTCACCAGAAACCTTAGCCACTTCAAAACTGGAAATCTTTTCCTGCTTCTTGAAAGCATCTGCAGTTCCATTTAGTGATTCATCATTAACAGTTAGTTCATATTCAATTGTAATAGTACTGGATTTAGAGGCACGATGTCGACTTTGCGGTTCTTCAACACTCAATAATATCGGTTTCACAGTTTCTGTCAAACCATCACCTATGCTCTGTTCCCCATTAATTTGAACTTCATGGTATTCAATGGAAACCTCCTCTTCTTCGTTAGCAACCGATAATTTCGATACCTCAACTGTCTTTAGTTTAAGTTTGTTAATCTCATTTGTTGGTTCAACATCAGCTTCGGGTTCATGCACAGTAACGTCAAATGGAAATAGTGCCTTCATTCCAGACGGCCAACTTAAAGTACACTCGTATCGACCTTCGTGTAACTCTCTGGATACCTTCGGAACAAAGAGATACACTACATTTGCCTCAATCCGCGGATAGGCTCCCATTTTATCTGAATCAACAGGAACTCCGTTAAATGTCCATTCAGTGGTGTAAGCATCACTATCTGAAGTCGATGTTTCAATATTCAGTTCCATTTCACCACCTTCAGAAGAATTAATCACCTGAACCTCCGAATGATGAACGAACGGTTTTTCGGTGGAAATTGTCTGTCTGTACACAACCTCACTTCTTTCTAAAAATGAGAAAGAGAGGGTTAAGATGATTTAGATTTGAAATTACAAATGGGGTGAAGGCAACTAACCAGTAAAATTGTCACCTTGTTCGGGTATCTGCTCCATGAAGGGATTTGTGACACCATCCAGTGTATTGACAGAATCTGAACAAGGACAAAAAGATAACTGAATCACTTTGATCGGTAATCTTTACAGAATGAAGCACATCAGCTGTTGGGATAACAATAAACGAATATGTGGCGTGTGAAAGATGAGGAGCTAAAGCGAATAAGCGACAGTGCGAAAAAGCGGACACAGCACAGAGTGTAGTAGCGATACCATACGTACCAATACTTAACATGCTGTCCGGTCTTGGCTTGTCTTGCTTAGGCAATTGCATTATCGATCCTTCGGCTGTGTAGTAGGTTAGTGATGATTCATCGTCCCCTGCTGATTGATAGAAAACAAAATACTCAACATCTAAATCTGCAACGAACATATCTGATCTCCGCTCAATAGAATGATTAAGTTGACTTCATTTTATATCTCATAGGAGTCTTAGATGATTTCAATATAACCCTACTACCAGTCAATCAATCAAGTACATTTGGCATACATTCTATATGTAATAGGTAGACCTTTAAGTGCGCCCACCCTTCCTCTTTGGGTCTACAACTAAAGAAACAGTTAAATTAATCAACCTAGTGTTTTGACTAAAGGAACTCAGACAATTTGGACCTACCTTAGTGACAAGAAGGGAATAGTAAAGACCAAAACTCAGCTTAAGAATAATCAAAGCTGAACGTCATTAAGGAAAATTTACCAATAACATTCCTATTTTCTATAATTGAATGTTTTCCTAATTTCTGTTACGAGTGATAAATAAATTTCTCAAGCCATTAGAGAAGTTTTTGATTAGAGAGCCTTTATTCTGGAGTCCTCTGATAAGAATCTCACATTCTGTCACCCATAATGAATCAATGCGGTTGGCATCCGGTTGGTAAATTTTCCGAACTTCTTAATCGTTGATCAAAACGAAAAGAAGTGAGAAAAGAACGGGATCTAGCCTTCTCGACTTTGGACACACCGGTCTGTCTGCACATTTCCAATTTAGTCTCTGCCTCGCAATAGATTTCTTAACTAATATTTGCTTTGTAAACAAAATAATCTTGATCTTACTGCTTTGCATTACTTTTGCTTGATTAAAATACTATCAGATTCAGGTTCTGAGCATTCATCAGCTCGAATAGCTCCTATTCTGACACATTTATTATTATTGTTACCCATGGTTAGGCGAAAAACAACATTTAATAATAAGGAACCATCTAAAGGGAACAGTAAAATAGACCAGCGAAGCGTTACTTTGATTCTCCACATCTAAATACACAGGATTTGATCCTTAGGCTTATAAGTGAGTTAATTTCCACAGTGTTCAGAGCCTACTGACCCCGAGGTTGAAGTAAATGGTTGATCAAGTCACATTGATAAATGCGTCCCTTCTAATAGCCAAGTGCAGTCGGCTAAACGATTTTCTCCTCATAATTTAATAAAAAGTCATGCCAAAATACTCTGAAATATTTTTTAATGGTAGAACCTGTTCGGTTTCATTCTTTATGATAAGGAAACCTAGAAATTATGTTGTATTAGTATGAAAACCATGACCGCCTCTGCTTCATGAATCGAAGGTGTTCTTTTACTGTTTCAAATTTATCTATTTTGCATAAAGAATATGGATCAAGGTCAATATACCCCCCGTAATATGCATCAAGGTCAATATACCCCCCG
>CAADRB010000020.1:1281435-1368975 GCA_900708905.1 Hymenolepis diminuta
ATATCATTTGTCGCGCAATTAAACCATTTGTTTGTAAAGACGATATAAATTCTTCATCAGATGCTGTTTTGATTAAATTTACAATATTTACCATAAGGGTACGTAAATAATCAATTTGTATCAAGGTCAATATACCCCCCGTAATATGCATCAAGGTCAATATACCCCCCGGCGGGTATATTTAGGAGAATGATCTGTCAGCAGGAATCTAATTTCAATATTTCCAGATTGTGCCCAAATTTTAAATCCTGGCTTTGGGAACAAAACTTTTACCTGCAGGAGCTGAATACTATAAATGCAGTAAGTGGTGGTAATTTTGTCTCGGTTTCTAAAAACAACTGTTACAAAAAATGTACTCTGTTCTTCCGGTTTTCTCTTATGATGACTTGGTAAAAAACCTTAAAAATAACTCTTAATAATCAGTTTTCTAGCCATAAAATTGACAGTATTGAAATTTTTCTCTTTCCTGATTTATCAGTCAAGTGTAGGAAGAAGTCTGATCTGATGGTTATATTGGTCCGGAATTCAACTTTATATTATTGCTCTGGCATGGACGAGTTAGAAGATTAGCCAATCAGTTAGCAGTTAAAAGCTCTTTTCTAATAGAATTTCTTATGCAGTTTGTGCAGGAGGCTTTAGTAGGAATGCTCGGTGCATTATTCACTATCCTAATTAAAATAATGTTCACATGAGATAAAAATAAGACCAGAAAGTGAAGAAAACTAACCATTAGTTTGTTGAGCTGCTTCCGAATCTAAGTTCTTTGATTTGATTATTTCATCAGCGTCGTAGAATGAATCAGTAATTCCATCAGTTGCTTCAGTTGGCGTATCATCCACAATGCTCACTCTTTTTTGGTTATTTTCTGCGTCAGCAGTCTGGTGAGCTTGAATCAAAGCCTCGTCGACAATTGTATCGGCAATGCCTGAAATTGGGTCCGAATTCATCAAACTTTACTAGACAGAAATTAAACGGGCTAAAGGTCCGTTATACGAAATAGATCCCCTTAAAAAGAGACTTTCGAAATTAGAGGGTGAAATCCAAATGCCGTGATGTTAGTTCCTGCAATCCCAGCCTACAGACAGTTGCAGTGACTTGACTTGCATTTCACGCAACGTGCCCATGAACACAGAATTCATCGATCTATGGGGAATGCGTGTTACACTGTGTGCGCCCATTGGTACCACAACGTACGCACGCATGGTCGATGGACCAATCAGAAGGTGGGAGATGATGCCCAACCACGCCACGCGCCAGATGCCCCCTCCTCCCAACCTCCTCTAATCCACCCCCACCCCCCTTCTCGATTAAATAAATACACGCTTGTGTCTTTTCGGATCTTGTTCCAAGTAAAAGCTCATGGAGTTTTTCTGTTTAAACCACAAGAACTTTATTAATGGTTCTAGATAGTCAAACTTGAAAATGTTGGTTAATATTTCCTGGTTAATGAGATCCAACGAGATCGAGCTAATCAAATCCTCGTCAATGAACACTAGGTAAAAGTGGAGTGTAAATTTTACTTAAATTTACGCCCAAAAATATTTATGATGATATATTTCATTCAGTATCCGATTATGAATAGTTATTTGTGATCATCAGTGGAATGGGTCTAACAGAGACTTAAATTGCTTGGATTCCCTGGAATATATTTCTAGATATACTTATTTGCCAAAGGTAACTACAGACGGTTTCTAAATAAGTGTTTCGCTAGAAGAAACGTGAGATTTGGATGCTTAATCTCATGAGGAAATATAAGTCTCGTATAATTGAACGCCATCTGCAACTAAAAGGTGTGCTTACTGACATTTAGTGTCGTTGAACTTAGATGAGAAGGCATCGAGTACCATAACCCAAACTAATCAAGTGACAGAGTGGCTGAGTAATCATATAATTTCGGTTTTCCACTAAAATGAGGTAAGTGGTGAATTGAAAATGAAGAAGAACAACTTAATGATTTTACAGCTTGAATGATAGTTAGTTATTAACGCCTTACTTTCATTTCTTTAGATTCTTTTGTTTAGGTTCTTTACTCTCTTTCTTATTCCTTCTTGTATTGAAGTTTTCCCACGACAAGCGATGTAAACTCCTTTTGATCTGGCGCGGATTATTATAAGGACCAAAATTCATAATGCAAGAACTTTCCAAGTATAGACAAAGCAATTTGTTAAAGGAAAATGATTTCCTTTGAGCCTATGAAGATGAAGTGTCCTCCAACATCGTCATGGTAAAAGCTTTTCCCATAATAAAACTGCATCCTACCTTCGTTTCATTAGTAAGATTTTGATAAGGCAGTTCTTCAGATAGGAAGTCAATAAAATGAATAGATTCAGTTAAATATATTAAAAATTAAACTTTATGACAGTGTCATCGAGCATTCTGCTTGAACTTTTCACAATATAAAAACAACGATTGATATGCAGCAGGTAAAAAAGAGAACAGACCGACCTTTATCCTTCATTGCACGTTGTATATCCTGAATCCATGCTTGCTGGTTAACTGGACTGGTAGGAGTAATTGTATACACACATTTAATCGGATCGTCCGGATTGGAAATATCCCATATCTCGAAATTTTCTGTGCCCACTTCTTTCTCATCCGTAAGAAGCCTTACATTTTCCAGCTATTAAATGAAAATAGACAAAAATACGTATATGGTTAAGTTTAAATTAAAATAAATATTTTTTGTTAATGATTAAACTTTATTTATTTAAATTCCAAGGCAAAAGATAATTGTCGACCCGATTAAAACAAATAGAAAATGAGAAATCAATTTAGTCACTAAGCAAAAGATACGAATTCAAATAAGACAAGATACACGAATTGTATTTGGGTAATTTTGTTTCACTTGCTAACATTACTCCTGAATATATTAATTTCAATTACATTGACTGTTTGGGAATACCCTGTCAAAAGAAGCTCTATTTTCTCCTTAAGTTTAATAACAGCTAAGCGAATTTGAAACATGGCATGTTATTACTTTAGATAACCTCTTGTGAACGCCTTGAAAAGTGGGAATTAATAGTAATGAAACTTTTGTATATGAAAACTTATGGGAAGTAACTACATTCTTCACAACAAGAAAAAAAGCGACGGGGATATGACCTGGGCATCTGCTTTGGAGGAGAAGAAAGACAGAACTCGATTCACAACTATCAAAATGAAATAAACATAAGAGAATAGTCCAGTACGCTTAAGCCAGCTCGGGGATGGAAATCTATAATCAGCTTAATGAAAGGAATTGAGTCAGGTGGAATAAATTGAAACCCGATAGGCGCGGGGTAAAATCTGAGAAAAAATCGATAAAACATTCAAAAGAGTAGTGAATTGCGGTCATGCCATAAATATAAAGTCTAACAAATGTCTGTTCGTTGGTTATAATTGGACACAAAGTGTATGAATACATATATTCCATTTGCGATTTGAACTAATCAGAGCCACTTTCCCTAGGATTCAGGGAATACTGGAAACAACCGGGCACACGTAATCATCAATCACATTTATGACCAAATATCTGACTTGTATTTTCATTACCCCCATGAATACCAAAAAGGTGACTTCCCGTCCTTTTCCTGTTTATCCCATTAGGACTTTCCTATTACAATAAAAACATTTCTTGTATTGCCAGCAAAAAATTTAGACAAACGCGTAGGAGTGTAATACATTCTTCTGACGGTTACGAATTTCGATTAATTATCAAATTGTTTTGAACTGCATCAGAAAATACAGCAGAGAAAAATAATTAAGACAAGCAACAAGGACCATTAGCTTCACTAAACACAATAAATCTTTTCCTTTTTCTTTGTTTCTAGTTAAATCCAAATTCCCTTTTACCTCTGAATATGATAGATATAGCAAAATAGAATAATACTGATAATAATAGATTTCCTGCCAATTTTTGGGATAACGATTAAAAATAAATCATTTCATTCTCTCTAGATGTGTCCATTAATGCTCTTTCTCCTATAATCGCATGAGTACTAATAAAACCGTTTTATCCTGAAGTATCTACGGTATTCGCCTTATATTAATGTTATATTATACATCTTTTACATAAATTAAGATCAGCAAATTAAGCGGAATTTGATATCCACTTTGAATTGTACTTAAGGTTGCGCTTCCGGTTCATTAAACCACTCAAAAAATCACTATGGAAATTGGGGCCTTCTTTTTCACATGATAGTTCTCGGTGCTCTTTGCACCGACCTGAGCAAGTACCTCTGTATTGATTTATCTTTGACCTCCAACACTTGACTGCCCAAAACTCGCAAGTACTGGAACATTTAAACCTCCGTAACTTTACTTTTCTTTCATTTAAATATTGATGAAAATTTCGTTTTAGCCTGGATTTCCGACACTTCAAAAGCATTAGCCACAGCCCAAATACCCTACATCTCCCAAAAGATCATGACCGCACGACCCCAAGATTATGAACTAAGTTCACCTTTTAGGAAAGAGGCATCTGAATTACTGCGAAACATAAAGGTATTTTACGAGGTTACTTTTCTTTAAAATCTTACTGGCAGTTTCCACAGAATTTCGCGTTTTTTTTGACCGTCTGGCGATTTCTTAATGAAAAGGAGGTAGTCTCGATTGAGAATTAAGAAACCTTCTTGTATATCTTCACCCTTTTGATTGCTGATTTTCAGTAAGGTCTAAAATTAAATAAAACAAAATTAAATATTTTCGCACAAAATTGGCTCGCTTATTGTTAAAATTGTAAATTTAAACAGCATACTATTGGTTTTATTCAGATTTCTCATTGAAATTATATTTCGATAAAGATATAATTATAACTTGAAGAGTAAACCAGCTAACATGCTTAAGTGATTAAAGTTAGCACATTATTAATAAATAATTATGATCTAATTGTTACGATTTGAGATTTTACTCAGTGAAAAATGACATTGAATTTATTTCCATATTTTTAGAGACACTCACTGTACTACTTAGAAGCTTTTGCTCGTCGGCAGTGAGATCTCCAAATTACTCCAGCTGAATAATAGTGGCGCCCCATGGCAAAAATTTCAATATTGGTGGAGCATTTAAACGCGGGAACAGTTCATATAAAAGGGGCGGGGGTTTCAAATATTCTTATTTCAGAATTCCAAAATCCTCTAGTCTCCCACTTTTTACTTAATGCATATAATTCATTGCATCGTAATCTAACGTTGCAAAGTTCAAACTTCAGGATCTGACACATTAGGTTTCAAGGTAGCAGTTCATGTCAATCAAAAAATTTCCTCACTTAGCCCCCAATCCTAAAAAATTTTAGATCTACTAATGCAAAATTTAATAAAGATCTAAATCTATAATTAACTGAAGAAAATTAATAACAATTGCAACAGAAATCTTGTAAGAAGAAAAATTTCCCTGTATGGAATTTCTTCATATGGTACAGAAAAGGAAAAAGCATTTAGATTTTATGCAGTTATTCAAAAGAGAGAAAGGAAAATGAATATCTTATTGAGAATATCTGATTGCTAAAAGCTCTGCTTCAAATAAAATTTAAAATGAATAAATTTTAAACCGTATTTCACTTGCGAGAATTTCTGTCAAAAAACAATATTCAGCTGTCAAAATTCACCTGAAATAACGAAAGACATCAAAGCGTACCCATGTTCGTATAAAAAGTGATTTAATAATTGTAGTCTCCTAAGCCCTCCCTTTTTCCTCAATAAGTAGTAAGTGCGCATTTCGAGAGAAAAGTAAGAGACAAGTGGATAGATTTTTCAATTCTCTGGCATCCCGATAGATATTTACCAAATATATGTCAAGCAGTTTTAAATCGGTGAAAATATTTAAAAACGGGTTCAGCTGAAGTATCTGAACTCTCAAAAGGAATAATGAAGGGTTTATTCCATTAACTTCTCCTTCTGTAAAAGAATTCAAACCCATGCTTTTCTTATTCCTTAAAAGTTGAATTTTTGATCATGAAGTAAAACGAAGCAGTTTGAAGGTCATTTTTCTTAAAAACACGCTCACTTTTCAATTTTCCACCGCGCGAGGATTTTAATTTTTCAAGCCCATCGAAAGTGTTGACAGCGTTTGACTTGAGTAAAGTGGAAAATTACATTTAACCATCCCTCATTTTGTTGAACAGAATTAACTCTATCACTAAACATGAACCAACGGCCATCGATTTCCTGATATCTGACTTGACAGGTATGGGCTTTGACCACCCGAAAATTCATTTTAAATGAATTTTTACCACTCAAAGTAATCGTAGCCTTTATTATCCCTCAAGCAAATATTCTTAAGTGGTTAAGGTCAATAAATTGCGATTCAAATAAGCGCAATTTTTCTGAAAGTCCACTTATAATTACAAAATAAGTGAATTTCCCATTTGGGAAAAAAGAAGGCAGGGTGGATTACTGGGTGCTTATCAAGCAATCGGTGGGAAAGAGAGTTAAAGATGCAATTCCCAGTGAATTAATTTATCATGCAGGAAATTAATTTACCTCCGTACAGTGTCCAAGTCTAGGTTTCTCTCCTTTAGAAATGCTGCGTCAGTTTTCTTTGTTATTTTTTGGTACGATTAATTATTTAAACGGGAATAAAAGATGGAAATTTTTGAAGGAGTCAAAAAAGATACTAATTGACGTTTTCCCATGTAAGATTGTACTATTAAATCTTGTTTTACTGTGATTTAACTTCAGATCTATTAATATGACTCATGGGAACGAAAACTATTTTGTGCATATTAATGGTTGGAAAGCATCTTAATGCGGATATCAGCAAAGCAGTAATAGTAAGGGGCAGAGAAGTTTAATTAATGTAGAAAATAGAGCAAAAGAATCAGAAAAATCTTCTTTTATTTAAATTCTGCATTTACTAGGCTGTTCATCTTTACTTAATGTGTGGTTCACTGCATTTTACACCAATATTTCAATGTTCGCACATCTGTGTTTGAAGTTTGTCATATTCGGAACTTAAATGATTTGTTTAGTCAGACCATCTTTATAAACTTAAATTTTTGAGTAGGTTAGACCAGCTTTTTGTCAATAGCTCAATTTTTTTTACTTTATTAGAGCTCACTAAAATGATTTAATCGCAAGCCACCAAGCATGATACTACTTAAGTAGTAAGTAGTAGTAGTGGAAGTAAGTCAAGCTAATAATCTCGGAATTGCTTCCCAGCACAGTGGACCAATGAGAAGTTTGAACTCCCGATATAATTAACCACTACTTAAGGGAGTTGCGGCTGTTGAGGCAAGATGATCGCATCCTCTCACCTTCGTACTCCTCAATATTTCTTTCTCATCTTTATATATCCTTTCATTATATATCGCCATAAAATATTCCTTAATAAATACTTATTTTAATCACATTTGGTGCGCAATAAAATACATATCAAAAGTGAAAGAAGATGTGATGACTTAAGGATAAGTCATAAAGAAGACCTAAAATCTAAATCTAGTAGCTCTTATTAAGCCATTTCTTGATGGACCCTAGACTAAAACAAAGGTCAGAGCATGATTTCCAGATTAAAACCGAAATCTAATGGAAAGGATTAAAATATAATCAAATAGCAATAATATTTCATAACGGAGTTTACCGAAATTGCTTGGATTATCATTATGACTAGGGAAAATTGGGAACTGAACTAAATTTGATCCAGAAATATTACTGAGACAAATCATCTAACTTACAGTATATCTAAAAGTAAGTTCACTTCATCCGCACAATATCCGAATAATATTCAAAATTGAAAAATCACTGATAAAATTACCATTCTTATGATAGGCTTTGGTAGAGAATTTGACTCGAAATCTTCTCCCTTATTTGGCAAGACGCCCAGGCTACCATTTTCTGGCATATTGGACACATAAGGCCATAACCTCAGGGCTTCATTAGTTCGTCTTTGAATTTGTCTCAACGCTGTAATGGCCTCTTCAAGACCACGAGTGTCCTGATTAGCCCTACTGGAATATCTTGCCAGAGAATTGAGCAAATGCTCATAGGCAGAAAGGTGAGTTCTAGGAGCAAAGAGGTATTCAAGAAGATGTTGAGCATCGATTTTTCCCTCCTCATCACCATTTTCTGATGTCAGACAGAAGAGGTTATTTAGTTTGTCTCCTGATATGAGATTCTTAAACGATTGCATCCATTGATTCAAATGGTAGAAGTAAGCCGAGTATTCTGCCCATTGGGATTCCTGAAATTAAAACGACATTCGTACTTATTTTGATAAAGTAGACAAAATTTCAAGAAATCATATTTCGGTATACGTTTTGGGTGAAGCAGTTTGCAGCTTGTGGTGGGTCCAAGATACACACTTGAAATTTCATTAATAAACTGAAACAAAATTTAAACAGTTTAGCAATTTAAATAATGTAGATTTACATGTGAATAAATGCTGACCGACCTTTCAGATAGTTCCAAAATCTTATCAATATGGGCGAGCATTCCTTTTGTAGCTTCCATCATTTCTTCCGGTAAGGACACTTTATTCTCATTTTCAAGTTGTGTGCCTTCGAGTCTATCAAGAGTATTTCGTAGCATTTTGATCCGGAACTGATAGCCCTCTTCTTCTTCCGCTAAGTCTGTTAAAGCATGTCTAAAATGAATGCAAATATTAATTTCTCATTATTGTTAAGTCCATTTGACTAAAGTCTGGAATGAAGATGTAAATTGGATAGGATGATGTACATTCACTTTAAGAGAGGGGAAATTTAAAGAATTAGAACATGGAAAAGGAAGATTTCTATTGAGATTGAGTTGAGATTTGCTCAGTTTCAAAATTGTCTTTTGTTTGTCTTGAAATATTTAAATTAATTTTATTTGAACGAAGCTAGGAAAAAAATTACGATGGCCTCTGGATTTGCTTTATAATAATTCTATCAGCATGATTCTAAAACTTCTCGATCCCCACTTTATAGCTACAAGGTGATAAGCTACGATTCAGAGTTGAAAAAATCGGGTTAACTTGGTTGTGTCAAACTACGCTTGCTGATATGTAAATAAATATTGGATCAGAAATATCCGTCGAAAAGAAATATTTTTGGGCCTATCTGGAAATCTATAAAGTATTTTATATTGAAACTTTCTTATTATTATTAATAAGTCACTTTTTGTTTATCGATAGCATTCTATATATCTAGGTGGTGTGAATAGTCTGCTCCATCATACAACTAGCATTGAACACAGTTTAAATGAATTATTAAACTGGTGCCTAGGAGTCAGATTTAGAGGAATTCGAAGTCGAATAAAGTAAGTTTGGAATTCTTTACTGGTACCGGGCTTCCATGCCCTTATATTTGAAATATTTCACATCTCCATTTTGTTTGACAGAATTTCTCTTATTCAGCAATCTAAACATTTGGGCTTTGACGTGGACATCAATATTAATTGCAAACAAACTCCCAGATTCACACAGTTCATTTCTATAATACAAACAGTCCATGGTCACATACAGACACAAGCACGCACACACACACGCAAACAAATGTTCCTAATGATATGGCAACATATTCTGGGAAGGTAGCAAAGTATATTTGGCACGTTAGTGATACATCACGGCCTTTATTTAAAAAACAAATGTTGTCGAGTAGGATATATACAGTTATTAATTTTTAGTGATTAATTAATTCAGTAGAAAAAAATTGTTAGAACGGCAACATTTAAACGGACGGCATGTGAGTGTTTACTGCCGCTTTTGCCTACACTCTCTGAGTATTGGCGTTTTTTGAATGTCAGATACTTCACGGGTCACTTTAGTGTAGGAATGTTTATCAAGCAGGTTCGATTTAATTCCATTTAATTGAAATGATTAACAAAATTTACCTTAATGATTTTCCTTAAAAATACGGGGATTGGGAATCGTGATGTCCAGACTTCTGAGTCTCTCTCTTTCCTATGTGCTTGTCTCTCTACAACACAACTCACTCTCTATTATACAATGTGATCAAGTAAAGAAGTCTTTTGAAAATTTTTTTACCTAATTCCCAACAAAATACAGGGACGATCCCCAAAACTTTTAACTTGACAATCAGATCTTGTTGAGTTTTGAAATAAAAACGCATTTTTGCCGCGTCTAGTCGAATTACAAGTTCACTAAAAGGGGCCAGTTTAATTTGTATAACATTACTAGAAAATGAACGGTTATTAATTCACTATTCATTTGAAGAGAACGAGGCTACTTTTCAAGGCTGCAGTAATGGAAAATATGCACTTGTCTTGATCTGAGTTGCAATCGGTCTGTATAAATCTTTCTGGTATAATTTGCTTAAAATATCCGAGGCATTTATGTTAAATTTTAGTTAGTTTGAAGAAATATTATACCAACTTGTCGGGTTATTTGTTCCATAGACAGATGCTATAAAATTGTTTAAAAGGAGTGGATGTAAAATTACATGAAATTACGTCATCCATATTTTTCGTATGAAGTTGATGATAAGACAGGGCAAATCAGATCCTCCTTTTACCATGTTTGAATGTTTATCCATGGTCAAAGGTCACAAATTTTGTTTTATCAAAGGAATTAATCTAACTAGGTCATGGCTTTTACGAATATCAACTTCCCTTCACGTGCCTTCATAATCGCGAATTTTATAAATTGTGGTAGCTGGGCGTTCAGTGTCTGGTCACATAACAAACTCCTTCTCAAACACGGCTACTTGAATATGATTAACTTCCCTCCGTGGTCAAAATTATCTCATTTGTTTACTTAAGCAGTTTTTGCTGGTACAATTTATGATGGAGTACTCTAGTAGGGGATATTTTCGGAGAAGTCTTCCAGGTCTTTGTATGTGATTACTAATACATTTTACAAACCAAATCCAAATCCATTTAAACAGATTAAAAGTGTTCATTTGTTTCGGCACTAACTTATCGGATTAGGAGGTGGCTTCAACTTCACTGTCATGGCTACAACTTGATTACTTTGTTTTATCAAGCAATTTAAATTAGTCGGTGATTTTAAATATTATATAAAGGTGGGAAATGGTGCAAATTATAATGAATAAATAAAAAAGTAGCAAACACTAAACTACCTTCGCTTCAGTAAACATTCTTGTTGTTTATTTGAAACGGTGAGCACTTCCTCTCTAAATTGTTCTCGAGGATTTTTGTTGGTTGAAAGTCGATAGTGACTAGCCACAGGCTTTTCCAACAAACAGACAGTAGCAAGACGACCAGATCTGTAGGGTGCTGCGGCTTCCACAACCCATCGGTCGGGATTATCTGCATCTAGACGTTCCACAACTTCATCTTCCTCGAAAGTCATTAAATCCGGACTTGTTTCTCTTCGTTTGTCTGCCTCTACACCGAAGGAGACGTAATACCTTCCGCATTTTGGTTTGTCTTTCTTTAAGGAAGAAAATAATCAATAATTAGATTAGAATAGCTAATATATTTATGAGATGTATGAATAAATTTTCCTGTTTAAATACACGTTTTTAATTGTGGATTATTGAATACATTCTAATATTAGTTTTATGGAACGTTGAGAGGAAACCGATTCAAAGATTGCTGTCTCAAAGAATGAATGATGATTTAACTGAAAATGTTTTTATTTTGTAGTTATATGAAACGTTACTTGCTTGTCAAATTAGAATGATTCATTTGTGTGCCAATTCCTATTCAACTCTAACCTCAGTTAAATTTATACTATCACCAACAAACCATTAAATCTCTAGTGAAACAATGAATATGACGTTTTACAATCCAATTTTAAATGCCAATGAATAATTTATTCGGCATAATTAACTATGAATCGCTCAGAAAAGAATGATTGGGACTGTAATAGTATTTAAAAGCATCAAAAAATCCAAAAAGCCGGGATACCAAGACTGCTGAAGAAAACAAAATGGGCAGTCTAGTCCAAAATATGATTTTATACATTCTCTTTCAATAGAACATGCACTTTTCATCTTCTTAAATTTCCTCTTGCAAGCTCATTTAAAGGAAAAGTAAAATAATTTGATAGAGAAAAAGTTTAAGTAGACATATAACACTTAAACGGTTCTTTATTTAAATTTTAAACGATTAGCAACACATGTTGCGACCATTTGAATGCATTCCTCTAGATCTGTTTATGTTATTAACAATTATTAACAGAGTTAGAGTTCCTCTAAGTTAAAATCATGCAATATATATCTTCCTTCTACCTTAACTGCTGGTAGAAAATATGAACTGATTTGGCATGACCAAACATTTAACTTAATTGACTGGTCAATAAGCTTCAAACATCGTGGACATGCGTTCACTCAGGAAACCTAGGATGGATTTCGATCTTCGAAAATCGGAATATAGAAATATTAAGTGATGATCAACGTGTATTAAACGAAACCTCTGCAACATGGGTCCGAAAATCACAAAAATTAAGACTATTTTGATAGTCCGACATTATTCTCAGCCTCTAGTCATTCCTCTCCTTTAACGCCAAATCTTACTACTTAATTGATATCCGCGTTCAAATTTCATACCAGAATAAAATCGTAAATTTGTTTGCCTTGTCGCTAGTAATGAATAAATAGATTAAATGTACTTACTTCTGACCAAGTGTCAAAGAGACTCCTTGAAGTGTCAAATGCGTCGATGTTGAGGGAGAAGTGACTTGACAGCTTTCGAAGTTGAGTTGAGTGCCGTCGAACTTCACTCATGCTGGTCGATGCAACTAGAAAATAGTAAAATAAATCATCAGAAAAAATTCAATTTCACTATAATAACTCCCAGGCAAAAGCATGGAAATGATGTTCTGTTACTACTACGTTACCGGCTGGCTAAGCAGCCAATCAGTCCCTGTATTTTCATTGAGCTACAAGCCTTCTACCACCATGTTTCAGAGTAACAGTACCCTTAGTATACACTACCTGTCACTCAGGAGTCTCCCAGCAGCCCCTTAGATTATATTGGCGCTTACCAACCATTTTATCAAATTTAAGGATGATAACCAGAAATCGAAATTCAACTACTGAAGAATAAATCAGTCTGCTTGATCGGCAAATTCACCGAAAACTTGTTTTAATATAATTGCACTGATATTTCATTTTAAGTAAGATCAAGAGCAACCAACAGTACAAGATGGTCTTATTTAACTATGATTCTTCTAAACCACCATTATTTTGTCCTTTAGTTGGACCATCCTGTACAATATTTCTAAATCCAGAGGCGTAAATCATCCATTTGATTTATGAAACTTTGCAAACATGGTAGTGTAGAAAAAAGTTCCAACTGCAGTTAAAAATGCAGACATTCCTTGTCTTTCTCTTTTTTTTGAATTTTCTTTTGATCGAAATTCAATTTCACGAAGTTGCTTCCACTGCAAGATGACTTTCCCAAGGAATTATTAGAACATTTGAAATATTACTGTATCATCGGAACGATACGCAGATTTTACTTAACAAGTAAGATTTTCTGAATATTTAAAGTATCGTGGTATGGCGCATGGGATTTTTTAAAATATGATCTCGTATATGTGTTTATAAACAAGAAGAATTACATCTCTTAGGTTTTTTTTAATATAATTTCCCAGTTGAAGTTAGATTTTTAAAGCCAGTTGAGACGAAGCAACTGAAAACACACAGACTTAAGCTATTCTGTTTTTTTGTGATTGCACATAATTAATCTTAATTTATTTAAACAATAAATTATTATTATTGTATAAAGGACCCAAAAAGTATTTAAAGTTGGAATTTCTAATTAATTTAAAATTGTGAAGAATTTGGTTGTGTTAATTTTTTTAACGACACTAAATTATGAAAGATTAATACTTTTGAATTAATTTTATAAAATTTTGATATTGATGGCCAATATTTTAGGAAAAAATGGATGCGGGCATCTTTAAAATAAAGCAAACTACAAATGAAGATACTTAGATATTCGTTACTTTATTGTGTAATGTTAAGAAAACTTACAGTGAATGCTTATCTCAAATTCAGAACCACTACCGATTCGTACTTTGTAATTAGTGTAACAGTGCACAATTAAGGAAAAGTGTACGCCAATTTCTGCCTACATGTAGCATCATAAGTATTTCTAATCTCTTCCAATGAAGAGATTATTCACAACTGCACAGTCTTGAAACTAATTAACAAGAGCCACTTTTTGTTCTATAAATGGCATTTCTACAGTATTTTATTTTGATGAAATAAAGCAGCTCAAATAAAAGAAAGTCTTAAACGCAGAAATGTAATGATACTAACACTTGTACGGAGCCCAACTGAGTAAAGCTGAATTTTATCAACCTCAAATCAGGCTAATTTGCACGAAGTGAGAGCTCTACAACTGAAAATGCGAGTGGCGCCACCGCAATAAATGTAACCTTGAAGAATTTTGTAAAACTTGGATTAAAGACACATTTGAATTTAATTCAAAGTTCCTGAGAATTGGTATTTATTGTAATCGTTGTAAATCATTTACCTACAAGGCCAAGCGCCAACTGAAAAGTCTGCTCTCAACAATTGTAATTTTGTTATTCAAAGCCCTCAATTTTTCACATTTTGGTCATGATTAAAATCTGTTATGTTTCGGCGTTAATTACGGTCACTTGTGGTGAAATTATTATGTAATGTTGGTTCCTATTCAGACCTCAAATATTTTAAACGATTTAAAATTTGCTTATCAATCATTTATTTAAAGATTAGATTTTGCCTTAAATGGACTCTATTGAGCTCTGCCATGCTGGAATCATAAAAACTGGGGTCATTCGACTATTTTAGTCATTAGAAAATGAACTTCTCTATCCCAGACAAACTAGCAGCTCCATAAATCCTAAGATGGGGATAGCGTCAAATTCAGATTTGTTAAAGTAGATCAAATCAGATGCGCGCTTTCTAAGGTAATTTGAAGAAGTTGAGTCTTTTGCATAAGGTTGAATAAAGAAAATATAAATTGATGCTAACTTTTGCCTTAAAAACAAAACATCTAAAACCTTTTCTTGAAAGCTAAGCTTCAAACAAACGCTTTCAAATATGTCAAAAAATGGAGTTTTGGGAAAAAGAAGCTCTACGTCCAACGACGGTCATCTAAAACATTGAGTTCAAAAACGAAAACCTCAAAATTACCCTAGTCCTGTTCTTAGCAAATGTAAAGCTATTCATCCTTCTTCAAATTTCGTCAATAATTAGATACTTCGTTAAAATGAAACGGAAAAACTATCAAGAGTTGCATTTGTTAAAGACAAAGCTATTTATAATTTCTTGATTATTAAAAATTTATATATGCTTATATTTTTGGAATAATTTCACTAGCTTTAAATTTTAGATAGAATTTTGAAAAAATGCCTAATTTTCTCCACCAACATTTGAATGGATTCTAACGAACTGACGCCTGTAAAAATAACTCCTTTTCCTGTTACTACTGGTTCACTAATATAACAGCGATTCATCTACTTCCAAAATTCAAATTTTAATTTTAATCTGCGTTTTTCGAAATGAGCTCTCAGTAGAAGTGATGTGAAAATATTACTTTACTGGAGAAAAGTAGCAGATAGCTGGGCACTATAAAGTGAGATTTTACATGTCTAGTGTAGTAGACAGGCACTTGCTAATCGAAACAGATAACTGGATTTTGAAACATACAAAGGCGAATTTACTACGTTTAATAATAATAGCATGATTATTTATTAAAAAATAAGACAATTTTTCTTTATTGACTTAACTACTGCCGATTTTCATTAATAACCCATGCTTCTTAGACTATTAATAAAAGAATTTAGTTTTGAGATTCAAATGATACAAATCTATTTTCCCAACAATGACTTGAATCTAAATGTCAGTTACCTATTTTTGATTGGTTGCTCATCCTAAAGTCACGCAATGCCTCGCACGGAACAAAACAGTCAACACCTGGAAGCCTAATTGACTTCACCTGATTTTTGCATACCGGATTGTCTTCCCTCAATACTGATTCCTCTCTCTTTCCTCTGGAATCATTTTCCTAGTCCTTTCTCTTTTTCCCTTTCATAGATCTCCAATCGTTCAATATGCATTTTTCCTACTCAGCTCTTCGCATTCTCACTCGTTGTTATTACCTGCTAACCTTAGGAGGGAGTATCTATTGCATGTTGGTCTGGCTTCTACAAAGCTTTAATAGGGGTTAAAGCTATTTTAGATTCATTGTAATATGATCCAAAGTATTCACAATTTTTAATTCTCTTAAACAACAAATGCGGATAAACTATCAATTGTAAGAATGCCTTCCCAATTTGGATCAAGAGAAGCTATCATTGAGAAACAGTGGAGAAATCATTGAGGAAGTCAATACATGTACAGGGCAGAACATTAATCGAAAGAAAATATCTCTTTTTAATTGACATAATTATTCAATCTCCTTTTCGTTACACGAAAGCAAATAAATACATAAGGCTATTTATTCAAAAAGTGTGCGATATACAATATAGTTGAGAACTAGACAGAAGTTTAAGAACGTTTGACCTCTCTGAATTTTCTATAATGAGAAAAATTGCGCATAAGGAAATGTCAAATAGGACAGAGCACGGAAAACAGTGTTTGCCAAACAGATTATTCAGAACCTATTGAGAGTGCCAGAAAAGAGCAGTACAATTTTCATCCTAAATTGTCTTAAAATGACAAATATGTGAAAGGAATAAATTAGAGATTAGAAAAATTCTTCCTTGAATGGATAATAGTAGTGGTGCAACGATTGTGCGTCCATTAAGATTAGTAGCTTACTTACAAGATGATCCCTCTGATCGGTGAATTGAAATTTTCCCAGACTTTGATTCTGTATTGCCGGTCATTTCTATAAGACCGTTGCATAAAAGATTTTGACACTTTAGAATAAGAGCTAAATAGGAAGAGTGGGATTCACTCTGAGACTTGTTATTTTTAAAATTCCATTAGCAAACTCCTCTACTTAGCCATGGCTATAAGAAAATACAAATGAAAGGAAGTTGCATGATCAACCATTCAACTATATCATCTTGTCAATAGATTTGGTGTATTGGTGGCATGAACTCATCAAGAAACACAGAGATCAAATCATGATAACGAGCCTTGGAACGTTTTATTATTGCAAAGTGAATCCTATCCCGTAGAAAAAATTTTAATGCTCCCAACATTAAAACAAAGTAAGATACTTGACATCATAGTTCCTTTTTATTCTAATATTTGTTTCCTTGTGTCATATCTTGCCGAAAAAATTTACCGTTTTTTGTGTTTAGACCCTTCCTAATTATTAAAACTTGTAAAAGATTTGAGAGTCAAAAACAATAATAAGTGAGAAGAAAAGAATATTCTTAATCATTTGAGGATCAAAAAAGGGCTTTCAAAAAAATTGAATTAAATAGAGAGTACACTTCGGAATTCAGAGATCGGTCTTTCTTACCAAAAAAACCAAATTACAAGGTCAAAAAATAAGTAATCTCAGTTACTACGCACAAGAATGCATCTATGATAAATTTCTACGACGTTTCTGAGAAGAATTTGATTTGACAAGGCTCAATGAAAGCATGTCAATTGATCATGGAAATTTCTGCAGAAATACATCTAAATTCTTTCCGTTGCCTAGTTTTCATCTGATTATGGCCGGTTTTAATTTCACTGTCACAATTCAAAACCGTAATTACAACAAGTTATGCATTAAATCGCTTATTACCCGTAATTTAATATTAATTTTCCCAAATAAATACGAGGCACAAGAAGAGCATCTTGAAGATAGATACCTGAAATGTACAATGCAACTGTGACACAATGCTGAACGCGTATGTCTTTCAAGTCACAAGTAACAAGATCGACGCTCAACTTGCTGTAATGATTATAATTTCTATTACTGCTAGAGCTTCTTACTTTTCACCGTTTCGATCTTTGTTTAAATACCTTCTCACGATAAAATGGCATACCCTCTTGTCTTGCCATGCGTAGTGAATACAATTTTTCGTAAAGCTATCATCAGCACAAACTACCTGCAAGAGTTTTAGGAACCTAAAAACAAATTAAACAATCTCTACAATCGCAAATTACTCATGCCACAAATTATATTTCACTGAATTTTGTAAAAATAAATATCAAAGAACTTTTACATAAGCGTCAAAAAGTTAAATCCGGAGGTTTTGTCAAACATTTACGTGTAGGTGTATTAATGGAATGAAACGGTAAATTGCCTAGCTTTAATCATTAAACAGAGAAAAGAGTCTATGAAGTGCCGTTTAAGATTGCTCATGTACCATTTAAAATATTAATATCGATTTTCAGTCCAATGACTTCTTCACAAGCCTTTTAAGTGAAGTTTTTGCAATATCTGAAGGTCACCTAGAACAACTCCGATGAGAAAATTGTCTTTAACCATCCCCCTTGTTGACTGATTTTAACCAACGTGGCTAGCTGTCCTCGTCAGTGAATATTCACAGATAAACATTGATCATGCGACCTCTAAATTTGAATACGTATACGTCAATCACTGCGCTGCTAACTTGTATCTGTATTCCTCAAATATGTAAATGAACTTAGAGAAGCTACTTTAGATCTGGGTTAGACAAATTTTAGTAGGGATATGCCGACGTTTGGTAGCTAAATCTAAAATGTCAAGTCGTTCGTTAAGAGGTCGCAATTTCCTCAATTAAACCCATGACCTCAAAGGTGAACGAATGAGGGAGAGGTCAATTGAACGTTGCTGCGCATTACATATTCATTGACCTGCTACCATCTAAAAAAATTCATCTTGAAAAAAATGAAAAATTTTAATTAGCAGGCAAAGTTAAATGATACTTCATATAAGAATTTCTTGGTCAACTTTTGAAGGTATAAATACTCTAATTTAATTAAGTTTTGTAGTAAATTAAAAAAAGGCACAATAGAGAATTACATTAGGGCAGATAATTATCATCAAACCAAATGTGATCATTTGCGTGAAATATCAATAAACTGGGCAATATAGTTCATATTTATCATCTTGTTCTTCCCAAAAAAACCATTGTCTAAATGACCGCTAAATATTCCCACGGGTCTAGACCCACGATCTGGACTGAAATTTATTCAATTGCTAAGCTGTAAATTAGGTGTGCGATTAGCATGCACAAATAAAAAAGCTTAATTTAAAATTGAAACTTCTAGGGCAGTTAACTCTTGTTGA
Source organism: Hymenolepis diminuta (assembly GCA_900708905.1). NCBI lineage: Eukaryota > Metazoa > Platyhelminthes > Cestoda > Cyclophyllidea > Hymenolepididae > Hymenolepis > Hymenolepis diminuta. The sequence continues at coordinate 1,300,467 of CAADRB010000020.1, forward strand.
AAAATGTAAAGCGAGAGAGGGAGATCTGCAGATGTTACGCTCTAAGTGAGAGCAAGAATTTATAGATGTCACGTAAGCAGTTCTGCGTGAAACAATTCAAATCCTGCACAATTTTCAAAGTCTAATTTGCCTGTTTGCTTATTTATTTATTTATTGGCGTTTATAGAAATTGGCGTTAAGGACAAGCACATTTCTCATGAAATTAAATAATTCATATTTTTAAAATTTGTTTTCCGCTATATTTGCCATGATCAGTTTATCAAAATTTGAACTTACCCAACTTTTAAAATGAAAATTATACTAATTTGGACTTAAAACGCATTTACAAATAAGATAAAAATTATTCCAAATTATTAATAATGGTAATTATTATTATGGAATATTTAGAGGATATCTAAATACGAGAAGTTATAACAAAATGAGAAAAGGTATGGCTTACATAACAGTTATACAACAGTTTGTTCTGATCCTTTTCTGCTTCCTAACCTTATGGCACTCTAGTGAGATTTTTCCCCACAATATCAGCACCATTGGACGGAGCACGTAATTTTCTAAATTCCGGTTGGCTGAAGAGAAGCCAATGACGTGATCGTAGTACGTGTGCAATCCCTTCTGAATACTGCTTTCTGTCGGCTAGTTTGACCACATTTACGTTAAACATATAAATCTAGAAACTTCAGTAATTAGTACGATATGAAGCTTTCATAACATATGTAGCAATTTGTAGACTGTATCAGTTTCCTCCGATAGTGTTCTTTACTAACGAAAAACTTACTGAATTAGAACCTTCTAAAAATGTCTCATGTCGAAATAAAAAGGTTAGTTTATATTTGAAGCTAGAGAATTTCAGAAATAGAGGCTTAAATTCAAAATACTGCTGTCAGTTGTATTCCTTCACTTTCATTTTAAAAAATATTTTATCCTTGATAATAGAATTTAATATCAAAATCGTTGTTCAGTAAAGGAGGCATCAATATTAAGTTAAAGCAAGAAGTAGATTCAAACTCATCTCTCGTAGTTTAAAATGAGAGAACCTATTACCATATGCTATTGTATGACAAATGTGAGAATCGAAATCCCATAATTTCAAGAGGACCTACTTCTCAAACCTCAAACTTCAAAAAATCGTACTTTCCTAGCTTCAATTTGATGCCATCTTAAAATTGTTAGTTTAATTTGAAGAAAAGGTTGATATAATATTTGTGTTATCTGCATAATTTGGAAGAAAAAATGTATAAAATTTACCAAATTGAGAGAAAATTGGTATATGGAATTATTATATTAAAGAGCATAAAGCCTTTCGATATCTCGTTACCCTTCTTGGATTGAACTGTGTGAGAAATGAGATTCAGTTAGAGTTTGATGTGAAAGGAAATTCAGAGTTAGTTTCGTTTCTAATTTTATGACATATTTTAAAAGTAGTTTTAAAAAGAAGGCCGACATTTTCATTTGCACAAGATTTAAAGATAGGATGTGTTGGCGCCACTCCGAAATCTAGGGGATGGCATCATAATTAATAAATAGAATTCTGACTATTTTCAATTATAAATTGCCTTATAAATTAAGACCGAAAATCATCGTTAAAATTGCCTTAATATAAGAAAATAAGGTCCATTTAAAAGAATTTATTAGCTATCTTTATTCCTGTTGTAAATTGTTATGGCCTTTGCAAGCGCGATTGATGTTCTTTGGAACAATAAACAAATTGTAAAAAGATCCCTTATTGCTTTTCTATTAGTGGTGCAGTTCGAATGGAACCATACTGAGAATCTCCAATAGGCTGTTAAACTGTATTAGAGTAAATTCCATTCTACAGTGATGAGCGCCACTTGTACGTTGGCTGTGTTCACCGGTAAAGAATTGGATTAAACCAATGAATATTTAATTTCCCAGTAGAAGGTAATCTCTTCCACTGTAATATAATTCATTATAAAAAATGCTAAGTGGCAAATCAGTGCAGTGGGATCAAAGAACACCGCCCAACTATTACACCTGACTGAATATTCAAGCACGTGATGGTAATATCAGTGATCTCATTTTAAGTAAATATTTTGGATATACATTGCTAAACTATTCCTTTTCTTCACATGAATAGAATAATTCTTGGAAGTAAAGAGGGGATAGTTGTCAACCCAAATAGCAATATCATTCTAAATACATAGAGAAATTGTCAAAAATCCGACAAGAATAGCTCAAGCCCGCAAAGTATAGACAAGAGATGAGCAAATCACATTCGTATGGTCTCTCGGGGGGGTCTATAAGTCAAATCAAAATGCACATGCATACTGCCTCGCATGACTAGACAACTAGACGAGACAAAACCCTCTCTTGTCCAGACAGTAGATTGACCTTCAAATTTTTATTATATGAGAAGGCTTTTATGCCTATGGGTGTTCTCTGCTTCATTTATAAAGCGTGTTGAGGTATCTAAACAGTTGGCATCTTTGCCTCCTGATTAATTGTATTTCTAACAGTTATACTATCAGAAATTATCACTCATTAAGTAAGTATTATATGAAACGAACACAAAAATCAAATGAAGAAAGACTCTTAGATACCTTGATTTTACTCTCATTGTCCTTTTAAGCTCCTTAATATTATCATTTATTATTAAATACGCATGATAAAAAATGATCCGTAAATGTGCGCATTACAAACACAATTTGGACATAGAGATGCACAGCTTTAAATACTATAGTTACCAAATATGTCCTTGAGAGTATGATTATCTCTAGGCTTAATCTTCAGTCTGTTTTTAACGTCTTCTGGATGCGTAAGGAGTTCATTTATATTGAAAAATGAAGATCTGAATATCCTTGTAGTTTCATGATCTCATATTTCACGATACAGCTCTAAGTTGTCTTACGCCGAGAGGAAGCTAACATTTGAAAATGCTTAAGTACAACGAATTTGTGATCGGGCCACTCTCATCCTCATTTTAGTAGTGTTAGTCGGTAGAAGCGATTACACACAGCTTTGAAATAAGATAAAACTTTGATAAAACAAGTGCACCCCTAAAATATCACAAATTCATCTACCTAACGTTGTCGTCTTCAAGGTTCACTTATCAGGTTGCCTTAATAATGCTCTGCACAATTAATTTTAACAAAATGAAAAGATCGGACCAGGTCACAATAAATGTAAATCGCGAATTCGTTCAGCTTCTTGAATAACTTTGTTAGGTAAAAATGAATTATTTATATCTAAGATTAATTAAATTAACAATTTAATGTTGATTAATTATGAAATTTGTCTATGTATGTAAGTATGCATGGTCGTTGTTTTGCATAATTTCCGAGAGAAGACTACCATTTAAGCGATCACGAGCAATATTTAAATTCTGAATTTATGTCCTGTTAATAAAAACTGTAAAAGAAATTATGTTTAGATAAACTTGGGTCCACCAGCTCGATCAGTTTAATAATCAGAAACTGGAACAAGGAAGATGGTGGTGAATAGATGTAATTTTCCGCAAAGAAGAGCAAACCACTTACCCTATTCCCAAAACATACACCTGGTAAACTATATCGATTAAATTTTTGAAATTTGGTGTCCTGTTAGATCAAGATTGCGAGGGACTTTCTATTACATTTTGATTTTAATTTAACAGGTCATCTCAACTAAATATTTGTCTGACGGCAGAATAAGAATAAAATGCAATATCATCGATTTCTGGTGATGTTATTTCCTGACATGTATGTTCATTTTGGGTGAACACAGCTTACGGAGCTCTGCTAACTAATATATTTTTGGCTATCTAATCTTTGGTAAGATAAGGTTGTAGAGTGCAGATTATCACATAAGATCATTTGCCTTCTTAGCAATTGAAGGGTTAAGACCGACACCTCTTGATTAAATGATACCGACCAATGAGCACTGCACTTCGCAAACAAGCATTTGCTGAAATCCAGGGAACAAATCGCGAAATTTGAATTTTGGAACATGACCCGCCCAGTTGGTAAATACTGTACAAGCTGAGTATGAAAGTCAAATGATTTAAGACTCTCTGATGGCCTGACGTTGCTCCCTGTATCTTTCTTGATCCCCTACCTTCTACCATTTTTTGGACTTACTGTTATTCAATGTCAGTTGCTTCCCACAAGTAAAAAGTGTAAATCCTTTTTGTATCACTATGGTAGTAATAATAACAACATCGGATTGTATTCATTCTTAAATAACACACGAATCCAGAATAATGTGACAAAAAATAACACTACTGTTTCAGCCAAGAAGGTATGTAATAGTTTACCGACAGGTAAAAATCGGTGCGAACACAAATCAGCAATAATTCGTGTGGACGTGCGAAGCATATGAAAATTATACAATAATATATTAGCATAATAATGAAATTTGCTATATTCCAAGGTTATATTAAAATTCGTTCTGAAAAATCCAAATAATGATAATAAGCATTATAACAAAGATTATCGTGTAAGGATAAATATGAACGTAGTTTGTGCATATATTAACCTCTCAGACGTCAGAGGAGAATTTTGGTCAAATCATTTCGGGTTTGATTTCCGGTCGCTTTAAATCTTACAAAAGAGAAGGTAGTTGAATTGCCATTTATTAATAGTACTGCTCATTTCTCGAACGCCCATAAGTCCTGTTAACTTAAACATCTCCATGTCGGATGCAACAAAATGAAATTGGCCATGTGACCACTTTTCTTATATTTTTTTCCTATCAGATGTATGCCATAGCGTAATTATTTCAAATTTGTGGCTGCTTAACAAAATGAAGAGAATAAGCTTCCATATATATAAATTCCTGAACTATACCAAAGCTGAAAAGAATATCAAAATAAAGAACAGATTACGATGAATCCTATCAGAGCCCTCTCTTCAGTGTAATAATACTCGAAAGCTATGCATTTTGTTGCCAAACTTGACTACCATCTTTAAGTAAATATACTTATTATAACACTAAATTGTCATTTTCAGTGTTGGCCTTGCATTCAAATGTGAGTCTCTCCAAAGCTTTTTGTACAAGGTACAGCACACATTAATCGGAGATAACTAGTGAAGCAGCATATCCCTACAATTTTCTCATTGATATCCTCACGGAAAGAGGTATGCATCCGCTTTTCCGAAAAGCACATTGCAAAAATGTTTATAAATAAACGGATAAGTTAATCAAATTGTTGAGCAACAAGAATTGGCCTACGCCACCTAATAACTCTATAATTCTCAAGTTGAGTGAAGCGCCATCGCCGAAGCTTTTATAATTGGTCGATTCGGGATATAAATTTTCCCCCATTGTTCAAATTGGTTTGTAAAGTGCAAATTAACATAATACAAGCGAATGCAAACCTTCGCTTTAGCAAAATAGAATACTCTCGAAAAAACTGTAGGCAATAGGAACTTATGAGACAAGGACCCACCAATAATAATCACAGCTAAATTCTTTGTTGTAATTAGGAAAAGTACTGATTTCACAAATGGTTAATAAGTGCTTTTTTTTTGAAAAAATACACATCTCCCTTGGTTAAAGTTTTGAAATTTAAAATCAACTGGTGTAACTGCCAAATGAATGATATTTTCTCAATTTTATTTTGCTGATTTCCGACGAATTAGCTCAATTAAGGTAGATTTGAATTTACAATACATAAGGTGGATCAAAAAACGACTTTTAAGAAATCGTTGTTTTACTACAGCGCATATTGATTAACATTTTCCCACCCTCCTGCTCTAGATATGAAGCATATAACTTATAAAAGTAAATGTTCTGTATCACCAGGCTTTGTAATAATTGGTCTGTGTTCCATCCAATTCAGTGTGACTTACCGTGTCGTACGTTTTTGATGATAGACGTACGAGTCTTTGGAAGGGAAAAGGAAGTCCCTGAACGTTGCCAGCTCATATAACGCCCCTTGTCAATTTTCCTTTCCCCTCACTGTTTCTTATATTTGTTGAGTAAAATTTGGCTTCTCATACACTCTTCCTTCTCACATTTGTATGAATCAGACACCGGGTATTTGCTTAATTATCAATTAAATGCCTCTCAGCCTCTCAGTTACCAACTACATTTATGGGCGCTCTAGTCTACACTTGAATTTTTCCTCCATGTGAGGAGAACATCACATGTCAACTACTGCGCCTAGTTATAAAACTAGATGCAGATACCAAAGCAATACTTAGTCTTGAAAATACAGTTCTTCAAACTGTGTGCTTCTGGTACTGTTTCTGACAAAAGTGCAAGGGTTTTAAAATGATCAATCAAAAGTTTTGAGCTGAAGCTTTATAGAAATTCAGGCATTTATCTTAATGAATGGAAAAACAGGAGCTTACTAATTTACAAATTTAAATAAAAAAGTATATATCTAGAAGAAAACAAATCCATAAAACTATACTGAAACTTACTTTGTTGAGAGAGTTCTTGGGCACTACATTGATCCGGTTCTGATTTGATTTCATCAGATACTACAATTTCCACCAGGAGGGTTGTCAGTTTGCCATCAGTGCTCTCTTGAATTCCTTTGACACTACGCTCTTCAAAGTCGGTATTTCTGTTGAGCAAATTGAAAGGTTGTTCGAGAGGATGCAGTTCAATTTGTTCCGGTAGAAGGTATTTAGCAGGATGTGTTATTAGTTGAAGATTAACTGCGAAATAATCGGTGGTATCAAGATCATTGATGCCTTCAAAATTGAGTTCTAATGGAGAAATAGGTGATTGCAGAATGAAGACTGCTTCAGCACTCGTCGATAGACTCTCAATATCTTTTGAAATCTCTGCTTCCAAAATCGAGTCCGTAGATTCTGAAATTGCAGGTTCCTGACCTAGTGCTGCTTTTACTTCAATCCGCTCAGACTGAGTTGCTATTCCTAAGCCTTCATCGACAACTTCAGCCATCGAATTCAACGCATCAACTTCAACAAACAACACAGACATTTCTGATGATCCTGCCTGCCTTGACTGCTCTACAAAGAGTTGTTTATTTTCAGTGGAAGGGCAGTCAAATTGTAGAACTGAAATTGCACCTTCTACGATATTTCTGTGGTCGATGGGTTGCATTTCTGATTTTGGCATTTCGGTGGGTTCCTCCCTAATATTCAAATCATCCGATTTCTCAAATTCTCCTTCTTTTGTCTGTTCTGTTCCGTAATGCAGTTGTTCCTCAGTTGCGGCTATTGATTCCATAATTTCCTTAGGTTCCACTTCCATTATCTCTTCACTAAAGCCTGGTACGATTTCTGATGATCCTGCCTGTTGGTTGTCGTCCATTGTCAGATCACTGAAAGATGGCTTTATATCTGAATCAGCAGGTGCGGCTTTGATATCTTCAAAAGCTTCACTTTTGTTTACAGCCAATTCAATATTCAATTCCGCTGATAAGGCCACCCCTTCAGTGCTGTAGAATGCGCTTGACATTTCAGAAGTTCCAGCTTGGTGACCTTCACTGACTGTCATGTCACTTGCATGAGGGACTAACTTGTCGTCAAAATGAACACTGCTTTCTAATTCACCTATCTGAATTTGATCTTTCATAGGTTCTATCCGACCGGCTAATTCAACATTTGATTCATCCTTGGACGTCAATTCTTCCTCCAAATCTGATGCATGTGTGTGTTCAGTTTCATAAGACAAGTGCTGAGTATTGAATTCAGTCTGTTGCAAAATAATGTTGATATCTTCAATGGATTTTACGAAATCAACTGCAAATTTGCTTTCCTCATTTGTTATATCTCCTATTTCTAATTGCTCTTCACTATGAACGAAAACAGCAGATTCGTCAATCTTATCAAACGCACTGGATTTTTCGGATAAACCGACCTGCTTCATTTCGTCTATCTGCAGAGATGCTTTACTTAAATTTGTGGATGTTTGATAATTTAAAACTGATTCGACCTCTTTTGCTAGAGCTTGGTTCTTCATCGGTTCCAGTTGAGATTTAAGATTAATTGGAGAATCGAAGTTTGAACTAAATTCTGCGGATGATTCATCGGTTATTTCATCAGCACCCTCGTGACCAATATTTACTTTTGATACCTCAGAAACTGACTCCATGTTCTTCTGAATTAGTTCTTCAATTAGTTTAGGTTCCAACTGAATTTGATCCCTTGAAGATTCTTCTTGAGCATATAGATTTTTGCAAAGTGTCTCTTGTTCCAATGGCTTACCTAGAATCTGCTCGAAATCCGTTCTGTTGTCTTTTAGCCATACATTATCTTGTATCACTTTACTGGCCGTGTCATCAATCGAGATCTGATCATGAAACTGGTTTTCTTCAACAATTGGACTTAGAGAAATGTCAGGATTCTTCGTATTTTCTTGAACACATTCAAGAAGATTGCCATGCATTTGAACAGATCCTAAATTAAAACACAACGTTCTCTGATCACCTTGAGATCCGGTGATATTTTTCTCCGTCCTTTTTTCTTCAAATTCAGATACTAGTTCTTGCAATCCAGCCTTTTGATCATCGTTTAATAAGGCACCGACAATCGAATGTACTATATTAACGTTTACTGATAAGGGTTCTGCGTTTTCGGTAAGCTGGATCTCTTCTGATATAGATTTATGGGATGAACCATCTTCCGCCTTATCAAACGCTGTTGATATCTCCAACGAACCACATTTTCCGTTTTCATCTAGTAATTGAGCAGTGCCTTTCGCTGAGATATCCTGTATTTGTGTTGGGGTTTCAGTTTCTTCGACTAGGTGTTGGCCAGTAAATGGTTCCCTTTCTGCGTTGATAATTTGAATTGATTCATAAGTTTTTTCTGGTAGTTCAGAAGATGCTTCCGCGGTGTCTTCTAATATTTTTTCAGTTTCTATTTTCAGATCTTCGATTATTTGCGAAGCTAAATTTGAATGTTCTATAGATTCGTCTGCTATTTCATCTTCAATGACGGAACCATCATTTGAGGTTTTACCATCAGAATAATCATCACCAAATACAATGATCTCTTCAGTATCATTGAATCGAACACTTGGTCTTTGACTACTCTCCGTCTTGACAAAATCTTCTGTCAGTAGCAGTGATTCAACACTTCGATCAAATTCACTAGAGATTTCGAAAGCTCCATCTTGTTGCTTTTCATCTAACGAGACAATATTTTGCGAATCTTCTTCATCGGTGATATGATATCGTATCAGTGTTTCATTCACCCCAGCTTCGTGTTCGGTAGATAGCGGTTCCATCTTTGGTCGAAATTCTAGTCCTGACATCTCCTCTTCTTCGAGTTTTAGAGGTGATTCAAGACTCTGATGGAAAGAATTTGTCGGCTCCATTCGCATGGGATCATAGAAGAGGTCATCGTTCAGGGAAGTATCCTCCTCAGCAGATAGATAGCACGCTTCTGATGTTCGACTCGAACTAGACGATGACAAATGACGCAGTTTCTCTTCAATTTTTTCAGTGCCGATTCCCTGAATAAGTGGATTCAAGGTAACAGATGCTGAAATATCTGCATAATTGCCTGACTCGTCTTTTACAATAAGTGGACACAAATTTATAGGTGTAAGATCACTGTAAATAGGTAGGTTAGATTGATAAGAATTCATGACAGTGGAGATGGTTAAAACCTCTTTATAGGTAAATGGAATGAATGTAAGGAGTGGTGGGTGATCTGGAATGATTGCAAGATGCCATCCAATGGCAGATACTATCTGAAAACTACTGGTCACATCGGCTTGAAGATCTAATGTGTCTTCCAGGATATCCTGGACCAGTTTTTCTTCTTTCAGCTCAGAGGGCAGTATTTCCAACAAGGTCTCAGTCTAAAGAAAAAAGATGACATTTAACCTTCTGTAAACAGAAAGTTTACTTTACTTTTTCATATTTCTGGAGCAACAACAACGGTTTACTGTTAATTTCATATTTTAATAACACATTTTATCAGAAGTTATCTATTTATCTAGTACAATCTCAGGTCCATAGAATATAAAACTGCTAACAACAAAATCATATTTTTACTCACAACGTAAAGTAATATTTTTAGAAATTTTAAATTATAAAACTAATTTAATTTTAATGAAGTCCCCACCAACTTGGAAAAAACGACAAAAATGCCTTTTTTGATTATTTATTCCATAGAATTCCATTTGAATTGATACTAATACAAAAATTACTAATTATAATCCATTATTATAGCTTATTATCATATTTGTTTAAGCATATCTAGTTGTAAAATGAGCATTGAAAAACCATTTTTAATGAAATGTAAATTATCTATCATAAATCATGTGAATGTTAAAAAGTAGTGTTGGAAAAAATCAAAAGGATTTGCTACTTCATTATTATTAGTAATATACCCTGTCGCACTTACAATTTACATGATGAAAATATTTTAGGAGCGAAAAAATTTTATATTCCGATTCTTGCAGTACAGGTTAATTATAGTCAAAAGCAGCTCATTTATATTAAATATTGATTTTTATGGAAGAGTTCTAATTAAAAGCAGTGAAATAGAAAACAATTCATATCAAAAAGGAAAAAAATGCGAAGCATTGGAATTTTGGCGCATTTTCAGTAGCAGTACTCAGATTATTTCTCGGTAGCATTCTTTACAGGGCCAAATCGAGCAAGTACGTTTGGTCTTTTGTTGCAATATACTAGTTACTTTTGCAAAACATGCAACTTGTTATGTCTACTTGTAAGAATGAAATCTTATGGAGAGTTTCATGTCGAAATGCTATTCCCATTTTATAAGTCGGGGGATCACTTATGCTTCCAGAGACATTAAAAACAGTTGGGGAGTTGACTTATAAAATAAACTGTTTTCAGCACCGGTGACAGGCAATTATTAATAAGCGTGTTCTACTTGGTTCAATAAACATGTTATTTTAGAAAACTGCCGTCTGTCGAGGACTTTATGGTTTAACTTCCGTTAAAACAAAATGTGTTGATAATTTTCTTCACATTGAAAACTCGTACTTATTCCCTATTATTATTTCTATTAATGTTCTAACGTATCAAAGCAATGTTTTTATTAAATTAAAGTGAAAATAATTCACCCCTTGTTGGACAAAGGCATGGAAATAAAAATATTTAATATGAAAAGTTTTTCCAAAAAATCAAAAGTGGTAATGATTTTAAGTTAATTCAACTTACTAGGTTCATAAAATTCAGTACAATTTTGTAATTTTTGGAATTTCCATGCGTACACATCAAATGCTATCAACCGATTTTTTTCGAAATTCGAATATTTCTATTGACCCCCATTCTATTAAAATTTTCCATCAGGATACGATTAAGATTTTGAGTATATAGTTTTCATTAAGAAATTTCCTAAATAAAGATAGTAAAGTTTGACTATTTCTGTCTTGAAACCTAGTCACTTATGTAGCTTCGGTTTCGACAGTTATCTTCGCTCGAACCTTTATATCTTGATATATTCTGAGAGCATTATATTAGGCTTTGAAGTTAACAGGATGAGAACTATAGTCGACGTCAATTTTCAAGCTTAAGTGTTTTCATACGTTTCCAAATTTTGCGAAACCGGTTGAATCTATCCAAGCGTAGAGGAAAGCGTACACTTGAATTCGCCAAATTTAAAATATTATGTGGTAATGCCACTTCCATCTTCAAAATTATATACTTATTGGTTAACATATGATAAAATTTGGACTTTTTCATAATTTTGTTCTAATAGTGTCAGATTAAATCATGTTTTTATTTGAGAGAAACCAACGTTTTTTCGAGCATTAGAAAATTTTAAGTGTGGGATGTATATTAACTAACTGGAAAGAAACCAAGCAGGCCATCAACTTTCACGCAAACTAATTTTGTAGTTAATTTGACAAGTAGTTCCCCAGTATTTTGCAAAATACACCACTAACAAGGATTTCGTATTTGTTAACGAAAAAGCCTAATAAGGCAAATTAGAGTCGCGTTTGCATTCTCATTGCTTTCAATCAGCTCCCTAATTTGCTAAAGTGTTGTCATTTATGAATCAATTTCTAATCGAAATGGATGCTTAGTGAAAAAATATGCTAGGTTTTGAGTAGTCTGAAGGTATATGTTTAGCGTTGAATTTGACATATATATAATAAACCACACACACAAATACCTCCATTAACAAATTATTAAAAAAGCGGTGTTTGAAGCCTTAATTGAATGCTACGGGTTCAGGACAGATGCATATTTAATGTCATGAACAAACTATACATTAACATAAGTTAAAACAGATTGTGATAGAATGAGCTATAGTACTAATGATGCTTTAAAACTTAATTCGAAAACCGTTTCCTTTCAATGGAAGGAAAAGTTGCATTTAAAAAAGATCTTTCGCCTAAATTCAATCATATATCACCATTTCAGATTACTATCTATGGACCAACAATAGCATAATACTTGCAACTATATAAGAAATGGCTTAAATAAAATTCATTTCAACTTTTTTTCATTAAAAACAGTATTACTTATGACAGTAAAGTAACATATGGAGAGCTTATTAAACATCAAGTATTCATTTCTGATTTACTTAATATTATGTAATTTTTACTACAAGCAAGCACTACGGTTATAAAAACACACATATACACATATATATAAACTGTTTTTTCAGTATATATTTAACTTTCAACTTTTTTGTAAATAATAAACAAAGATGTTGAATTCCCGGGTTAAGGAATTTTGAAAATATTGAATAACTCATAAAAGATATATCAAATAAATTCATTCTCTGCTGATGTGGAGAGGCTTTAAAATATGCAAAACAATTTTTATGAAGGATGTCATCCGGAAGTGTAAAGGTGTATATTATTTGTTCATTTCATTACTTTATTAGGTTCACAAATGATATAAAATATAAATTTTATATATGTTATAATTCATTATATTTTGAATTAGTCATCATTGCTGATCTAACGGATGTTTTTCTCATGTCTGATTCTTCATAACTTAATAGACAGAATATAGGTTAATAACTTAACATATTAGGGAAATGCAGTATCTTTCATATTCAGATGATAGTAATTATTATTATTGTAAATCTTAAAACTAAATATTTCATTCACATCCTGAGTAGATAATTTCGGGCAACTTAAGCAATGCAAGTCGAAAATCAGTTATTTGGAAACAAAATTAAATAACTTATAATTATTTTATCGCATTTTCAATGCCGGTTCTATTTTTAAATAGAAATTCAAATAAAGCATTTGCTTAATATTGAATTAGTCAAGAAAAGTAATACTGAAAACGGAAAAAATCATAAGACCTATTAATTTAAATATAAAACTAGAATTAAACGTATAGCGAATTCGAAATTCATGAGGAAACTTGTTAAAATATTGGAAGTTGTTTATAATAGATCACAAAATGGCGTGAAATAGAATACTCGAATAACTTTGTAACGCTTTTTTCATATAGCTACTTATAAATAAGCGGCAACATGAGAATATACGCAAATGATTATGAAAATACAAATTTAAAATAATTTAGGTTAAAGATTATACATCATTTAGATCCCATAGGCATTTTGAGATGTAAGTAGCATTATTTCACGGACAGCGAAATTAAATTCCACCGGACATAGTATTAGTTATTAGATATTACTGAACAAAGGCGAACTATTGAGTTTCAGTTTCTTAACTATACAGGCACAGAATATACATTTAAACCTACTTTGCAGATGAACAAAATTTATTGATTTTAATGATAAAATGAGAAATATGAGAGTGTGTGAAATAAAATTTGTGCAGCAATTTGCCCTTTGTGTGAAAAATTTTAATTTTCAAGGCACGTTTGGGCAAACGTTAACGTACGACAATGTCATTTCATGGCAGAGAAAAACAGCTGCTGTATTATTATTATTATTATTATTATTATTATAGTCTTTTCACAAAAATAAAATGCCAGAAATCGTGAAACTTTCTCCAAAAGACTGAATTGTGCTACACTATTTAAGTCAAAATTGTAACTTTGATTAAATTCGATTTCGAATTTGGGAAATAAACGTGTGTTTATCAATTATCATCCAGGCCTAAATCAGGGTTAATGTGGTCTTGATATGTAGCCGAAATTTATGTTTTAAAAAAATCCTTTTTTGGGGAAACTTATCTTATCGATATCATTTTCATTCGTTTTTTTGGAATGCAAAATTAAAACATTCGAAAATTGCTTATTCAGTATTTTTTAAACTCCACTTTCTTTTAGACTTTTGCTTTCATAAATTCAGTAGGCGATGGTACATTTAGGGAAATCTTTCAGAGGGCGCACTTGATTGACCGGTTTTTTTTAATTTTATTGTGAAATGCACCCACATAAATGTGTAATAATAAAACTTAACTTGAAATAAAAGAGTTAATGGTTCAAAGCTAGCAAATCCCTAAATAGATGCTTAAAGAAATTTCTCTTTAATGTAAACTCTTTACCGAAAGTAATACACGTAGAAGTATAGAATATTCCTTTATATTTGTGAAGTGATGATAATATTTCAATGAATTAAACATGAGGTAAATATGCATCGTGAAAAATTAAGAAGGAATAGTGATACTCTTGGGCTGCCTCCTAAATGTTTACCCGTTTGTTCCTTACGTGGAACGGAACGCAAGCACTGACAAAACTTTCCTTTATGAAAGAGTCTCTGTGTGTAGTCTATAAATAATAGAAAGTCTACTTACTAATGCATGCTATGAAGTATACATTTTGGACAAAAGGAAGAACAACTTTCAAATTCCAGTGCAATAACTTGGGAGATCTGCGAAAATCGATGATTACCTTTGGGCGTTTTGATGTTTTCATCTTTAGATCTGTATTTTTTCCATTCTTTAAGTGAAGTATTATGTTCTGAAAATCAAATTTATACATTCATATTTTTTGCATTGCATAATCCACAAAATATCTCCGAAAAGTTACAAGAATGACAGCACTATATAACAAAGTCTAGAAGATAGGTTTCATAGACAAATTCTTCCTCACAAGCTTTGTATATTCTACAAGAATTTTCTTTAAGCTAACAAAATTAATGCATGTTCGAGTAGTAGTATGTACAGCTATGAAGTGTGTAGAAGATATCAGTCTTGTCAAAAATTTCTCACAATATCAAGCTCTATTTCACTTCCCTCTAGGTTCAAGGTTAATTATCTGAGGCTGGAAAAACGTAGTGACAAATGGATTTCTTAAAAGAAAAGTACATTATGGAGCCATTTTGACGAAATTAATGTTCGTGTCGAAATAAAATACCTAAACGAATCGTATTTTTAATCAAAGATTGTGTTGGAGGCTTAAGTTCAAATTTTCAGAAAATTAATAGTTCGTATTTAGTCGGTAATAGTAAAATTTCTTTCAATTTTAATTTAAATAAATTTATTAGTTATTTTAAATAGTTATTTGGCGCCCGTAAATCTCTGAACATTTTACATATTTCATTAAGTGAAAAATGCAGTGATTTAATCACTATTATAAATGATTTTGTTTTAAAAGAGTCCTTTAGATTTAAGATTATGAAAACATGAGGATAATGGCAATCCTAGTCTAATGAAGTGGGTAGGTATTTTTATTTAAATTAAAAACCACAAATAATTTACTTTTGGCAGAATGTGGCAGTTATTTCATTTTTATAAACATTATTAAAACAGGATTTTCGCTCTATTTTAAACGTAAAAATGTTCCCTAAAATCTTTAAAGTATAATCACTAACACCCTTAAGGTAGCAGTTCGATAAATCCCTGCACTTTTCCATAACCCCACCCTTCAAAGTAAATGCCAGGGTTTAGAGGTCACTAAGGGTCTTTCGTCAAATCCAAGCTTTGTTTGAATCAGCGATTTCACACTAGATATGTTACTTCAACTCTGTTAAGAAAAAATATAATTATAAATAATTATTTAATGTTTTTCCCGGCGAAATTAGCATTTGATTTTGTATTTCTTTCCATTACTTTGCATAAAACTTAACCCTCATATTGTTCATACGAAAAATTGAACCTTCATCTACATTGATCATTTACATAATTGTTTGACTGTGATAATTTTTCGCTCCAACAACGAGAACATACGTTTTTCTTACTTTTAACTGGAATATCAAGTCTGTATATTGTTAAAAATCAATTTAATCAAGTACCGTCAATTTAAATGCTTAATAACCCAATTTTTGAGGATTAATATTTGGTGCAAAAAGGCAATAAATAACGTAAAACGTTTTAAATGTTTGTTTAATTCCGATATGATTTAAATCTGAGTTTGATTGAAGTGACACATACATTCTTCATAATTTATTTTGAATAAATTCTGCATGTATTTGAGGTTAAGTTCTCTGATCAAAGAGAGTCTCCTTTTATTCCAGCTGTTCATTCAGGCTGAAAAAATGTGCAACTACAAATCCGATTGGATTTATGAACGTTTATTCTGTTACTACTCTTTCATGGTTATTCTAAATAAATGTGCAACCATTCTGGAATCTCTGTTTGAGGTAATAGGTTCTCGGTTGATATGCAACGATTGCTCATTATCAGTGACAACTCATAAAAAATAAGTGAGTAAACGTTACTGTTTTTGTTGGATGCCAATGCACAAAATTCAGTCGAAAGCCTCTCATCCGACAATCACATAATGAGCACACTTAAATTTCTTTCATAAACGTGCCATGTAAGCTTAGGAAGGCTTTGGGCTTTACTCTGCCTAAAAGTAGGATCGTTTACTTGGACCGCGATTTGCTTTTAGCCCTAACTTTGAATTAAAAGGTGAATTGTTTATTTAGTAATAAGGTTTATTGTAAAGTTGTATTAAGAAGCATTTAATTTAAATGGTTCAAAACTGATCCACATTAAAGAGAGGTAAATTCGAACTTATTTTTGCTCTAATTTCTGTGAAATCCTGAAGAAAATGAGCTATATAACGAAGCTCGGAAATCAATTATTGAACTATATGAATGATGATGAGTCATTTTAAACTTCATGCTCAGATCGGCGTATTGATCGCTACAAACATTTACGCAAAATTCGAAGCCACCGATCCTGATTTGCAATCCCGAATGGTTTAATGAACTGCAATTAAATGATTGCATATAACTAACTTTTCCAATTATATTTTCTTATCTGCTTAAAATCGAATTTAATTTAGAAATGGAGATTTGTTTATCAGTCATCTTCTATTATCCCTGTCTAAATTGACAATAAATGATAACAAATTAATTAATGATACGATTAGTAAATGAATTGCACATTTTCCATGTTCGAAAATGATTAATCTGAAAGTGAATTTGAATTACTATACGTGATTGAAGAAAACTCGCAGAGATATTTTTTAACAGCATTTTCCCATACTCTACTTGGATAGAGGAAAGAAATTCTACATTTTCCCTAATTTCAAAACTAACATTTGTTTTGAATTTTCGGTAGGTGATAATCAAAGTTATTGATTATTAGGAAAAAGTTTGCAGCTAGGTATTTGATTTCGGCTCTAAGCTACTCCCCAGAAAAGACCATTTTCATTTCTACCACGCTTTAATTCATTGACAGGGTTGAGAGAACGATTGTCACAAATAACTCCTTGGAAGTAGCCTTTGGGGAGAGAAGAGAAGACCAAAGAGAATTGAAATGTCGGAGATTATGGTGGTGAAGCGGTGATAATAGAAGTCGTGTATGCAATCCAAGAAATAAGACAAACAGATAAAAGTGTTTTAGATCATCTCTGGCACAGATAAGTAATTAGAGAGATTTGAGGACATGACTAATAAATGAAACCTAAAGCTTGATCTATCGTAAAACTCCCATTTCGAGGTTTTTCCTCCAAACTCCGCCGTTACGTGTCCTTATTTGAGGACTACATTAGATTACTAAAATTCAATTAAAGCTCTTCAGTGGCGAAATTCAAGTGCAAAAAAGGAATTAATAAATTTTATTTATTTAGTCAATGTTATCTCCATTACGTCCGATCGACGAGCAAATCCATTTGCCTAGGTTTCAATGTAAGCCTTTACGTACAACACATACTTCTGAATAATATAATATACATATATTTACCATTAATCACGTTTCCTGCTGTATAAATCAATCTTCACACGTCCAGATGCCCTTTACCTTCATGACAAGTGCAATGTTTTGTGGCACTCTTGAGGATTTCACACTTATAATTTCTCTTCAGGTCATTTGATTCGTCAAGTACATAATCTCTAGGTGGGACATAAATCATGAAATAGTGAAGATAGCATTTGGGGATTGCATGCAGGAATTGATTATAGGTGGTCATGCCTAATTATTGGCGACTGCGCAAATTTTGCTTTATTTTTGAGCGAATCGATAAAAGAATTATGAGGCTACTGATAATAGGTGATAAATCTTAATGGCAAACGGGACTAAATTTTGCGTTTAAATATGCACAACTATCTAAATATCAATATTTGGTCATGTTATTTTGTTTAGGTTGAACAATTTTGGAAAGAATGTCATAAGAGGAAAGTCAAAATAACAAGAGAAAATGTCAATGGAGAAAATAACTGAACTGTAGATGTCTTCCTTAAAAAAAACAAGTATCAAGGTTGTTTGATGATATTAAAATAACAGAACATGTAAATAACCAGAGCTTTCAAATAATTTTCCCCTTATGAAAGTTTGGTACATCATAAATTTGTGATTGATAAATTGAAGAGTGAAATTCTAAACCGTGTCGTAATGATATATAGAAAAGAGAAGGATTGCAATCAGTATAGGAACTCGTAATTTCCATATGAATCCTCCAACGAAGGCAAAGGACAAGGCCAAACAAGTTATTCAACTGTTAAATAAGATTTATTTCGTCAAAATAAAACCGTGTAGTAGAGGTAAATGTTTAATATCGATAAAAGCAAACAGAAATGTTTAAAATAGCTGCCGTTTTGAATAATATAATCAAATTTAAGTTAATTTAAGTTCTTCTTCCTCCTTGAGTGCAGTCTAGCCAGCTCTGTTTTGCAAACAATATGGTATTCGTTATTAGCTGTTATTATCTTAGCCATTGGAATAAAAACGCATCTGAGGTGGTTGATCATTCATCTAAAATTCGCAGTTCTGGACTTCGATAACGTGACTCTCCATCAAAAAATTTCGAAATATCAGCATTACCATAAGAATTTGTGAAAGTAAAAGGAGCGATAGCCTGAAACCAAAGATCAACTTTTGAAAGATTGTTTTGAAGAGCTGACTTAGTTCCACTTCCATCCGACCCCCTGTTCTTTTGACTTCTTTATGCATGTTTACCCACAAGGAAGAATGATAATATTTTTATTGTTTTATAGGGAATAAAAATTAGTTTCATTACCGAAAAAATGTTTTATTAATTAATTTATTTAAATTTTGATATTTTTTGATTGAAACTGGTTTCTACATATGATATAATTGTCATAAAGGTGGAAATAATAAATACAGAAATATAAAAATGTTATCAATTTTAGTGTCCTAAAATTTCACTAGAATTTAAATGCAGATTATAAACTTTTCATTTAACGACAAATATTGTGCAAACAGGTATGATTTACACTTATTAAATGAAAATCAGAAGAGAGAGAAATAAATAAGTTATTGTTAAACAGTTGCTGATTTACAATAATAAAAGGCGATTTTTATTTTTGTCTAGGAACCGTTTCTTAACGAAATAAACAAACCAATAGGGCTTGCGAGAAAGGCAAAAAGAGTTTTGAAACACTTGTTACTATCTCTTCATAGCAGAACATTTTCCATATGAAAGTAAAATTGAAATTTGATATTTAAACATCGTGACTGGAGTATTAAGTTTAAGTGAAAATTCTCAAATGTTTTACCACATCAGTAATTTTACAATGTGCAGTCATACACAGCTAAAACTGTTCAGACCACTTCCCTCCCCCATCCCTTCCCTGATAAAGGAAGGGTGTGAAGGGACTGTATTCTGTTTAGAGAATAAATTTGTTAGTGTAACACTAAATATCTGATAAATGATTGGCTGTCTGGTAAACCAATAATTGCATCGACGGCTTCTCCACAGGTGGTCTCGTGTGTCACGGTGTGAGCGTGGGAATCCAATAATCGATAATCCAGTGCACGAGAGATGAAGCTTCTTTCTTTCGGGCGCAGCAAAAATATTCCATTAAGCTTCCTAATTAATGATAACGCATTATCTTTATCACCGTGGATATTTCGAGTATGCATTTTTAACAAATTATATTTGGGTTCTTGAACTTACTGCATTTCACATTTTACTTTAGTCTACTGATAGCTCCGGCCAAAGAAATGTAAAAAATTGTATCTTTTCCAAATAAAAGCTTTGAAATTAATTTCTGAATTAATTAAATCTTGAAGTGGCAAATGTATGTGAACAATTGTAACTGTTAGAGTGAATTTGATCTATCACCTTGGAATTTTTGAGAAATATATTACACATTCTGATGCTTTCCAAACGCTAAAATTTAACAGATAAATATAATTTACTAAGATATATTTAATGAGCAGGAGAAAATTCAAAACCTTACAAACTGAATTTGTTCCTGTTCCTTCAGGAATAAGGAAACTAAATATGTCCATCTGCTTTTGCCACCACCATAGTATAATATTATTCCCAAACTCATTTAGTAAAGCGCTTTTCAAGTAGCATAATGAAACCTAAAAATAAATAAAATAACCATATCATAATGCTATAAATTCGTCAAATTTTGATTCTTAGATAAACTCCTATTGCAACCAGATAAACGTCTTAATAAAATGGGTGATTATTAAGCTTCCTCAACCTTTGACTGAAATGGGAAGACAAACCGGTCAATAAGCATTGGAGATCACAGATGAGAATTTACTCGAATCTATGAAAATATTCACGATATTTAGGTTTTGAAATACAAACAACGCATTGAGTACCTATTGTACAACTCAGGTCCAAAAGTCATATGAAGTAAGACTCCTCGATACTTTGACGCTACTCTCAATATATTCTCGAGCTCATAGTTTATTAAACTTACTAATAACAGATTTCATTAGCTTTCCGCAATTACAATTTGCAGTTTTGTATTACTGTATTCAACGATTTCAATAATTAAGAAGCATCCAAAGTTTGTAAGTTTTTAATATGATTAAAGAGAAGTTAATAAGATTAAGAATAATTAGAAAGCAATAACATAGTTCACTGTAATGCATAATTCCTATTACAGCAATTAAATTGACAAATTTTAAACAAATTGAAATTTTTACAAAAGGTGATTTGAAATTAAGTGAAATCTTGTGAACTTTGGCAAATATGAATCGTGCAATTCTACTTTATCTCGGTAAACTGAGTAGCTGTTTTTATTATGGCATTATTCGTGAGTTTATTGATAGGGATAGTATATAATATACTAATCTTACCATGGCTACAGCCGAGATGTACTTCACCTACTAACTTGGAAAGGCATTTCCGATATTTGACGTTTAGATTATTATGATTGGAGGTAGTAAGTTTAATTTAATTTGTTTTTCTGGTATCCCAGGATTATAAGTCGTTGAAAAGCATTTTCTACCATAAAAAGAACAATGAAGTGAATAAAATACCAGTCAATAAGCACGGGATATTGTAGACAAGCATTTGCTCCAATCCAGGCCTGGAATCATGAAACTTAAGTGTTGTAATGCAAAATATCCATTTACTGAATATTGTACAACCCGAATCCAAAAATTAAAGGAAGCAAGGCCCCTCTTCTATAAATAACTGGCAAATCGGCATGTTAACGAGGTGATAGACCCCAGACATTTGAATATGAAATTTATTAAAAGCATTTAAAACTTTATAGAAGAAGTATTTATAAAAAGATACTTCAAATGAAATGGGCGGTGTAAGAGTGGAAAATTTCGGATATAGAAGGGTGACGAAAACAATGCAAATCAGAATTTTTATTCAAAAATAACGAAATACTTCAAACAAGCAACTTAATTGAAAAACCGAATTGTGCCGCAATGTTCCAATTAACAGATATCATATTCAATTAACTTGAGGTACTCGTATTTATTCATTAAGTGATTTGAATCAAATTCTAAAGCGATTATTTATATTTCGTCGGAATAAATCATTTGGATTTAATGTTTATACTCCTCAAACCCCAAAACACCACATTTTTTACCTCTTTGCTGCCAATAAAAAAATATACAATCCATATTTTCTTTCTCTTTCATTTTAAAATTTCCAATATTAAAATTTAATGAATAAAAACAAGAGTGAATCTTGAGCATATTTGTATATGTACAAATTATGAGGACATTTAAATCTTGAAACATATCAACTTTCCACTGCAATAACACACATCCTTATAGGAATATGAGACTTTGACGAAATTTTAATCTAATTCACATAACTTTCCTTGAATATCAATGATACAATAAAATAGGGATTGTTTATTACATTTATTCATCGTCTGGCACAAAATCGTAGCTTGTCAACAATATATATCCGGCCAATAATATGTATTCAAACAAATTTTATATTAGTGTTAGTGTCATAGCAATATGGAATGAATGAAAATGCTAATTAATTTAGAAATTGCACGAATATTTAGGAGATCATATGGTACTATCTAAAAATAACTTCAAAAATTCCCTGGTTTAATCTTTTTTCATATTAAATGTATAAGATAGATTGATATCAATTATATTTTGTTCATTCCACTAAATTTTTGTTTATTTTAAATGGCCAGTGGAGGCGTATTGAGCTAATTAAAACATCTGGCAAGTTTGAAGCGATGGGTAAAGTGAGTGATTTTCAAAAGCAGGAAAACAGCTTCATTGCTTGTGTAACTTTACAAAATAGACCTTCTATGTATCCAAATAGTTAAAACATTAAAAAGTTAGACTAATAACCTTATAAATATAGAATTCATAAACAAATAGGCTTAAACAAAACCAGAATTAAAAAAAAATTGTTGTCAATGAAAAATATAGACACTAAGTGTAGTTAACACCCTGTATCCGCCAAATCATCCTTTTAATTAATATCATGCAGTTATTATAAAACGATGTTATTTCGGTTAATCAGAAATTTGACTTCAAATATCATTTCTAAAATGCGTAATTTTTCTTCTCCAAATCTTATATTTGCCTTGTCATTTTGAATAAATAATCACAACATCTCAATACGAATTGAAAAGAGATGTTATTGTTTACTCGCTTTCAGCATTATAGCAATACGAGTGGCCAATGGGAATATAACTTTGAAATGATAGGTCAAAACATGTGAATATGTCATAAGAACGATTGATTTGTGCATTAAAAATGGCCTTGCATTTATATTTTCCCTAATATTTGCCTTGACAAGAAGTCACGATTTCTTCAGCAAAAATATTACAAAATCTTATTTTAATCACCAATGAAAACCGCAAATTATATTTCCGTTTCCTTTAAAAATCGCTTTCTAATCTCATTTTAAATGAATATGTGGCTTCTTTTCTTGAATCACAAAGAACAGAATCCGAAGATTTTTAAATGCCGGCAAAGATTCCACCTAAACTACCTATGCGAAACCTTGAAAGATGGTTGACAAAAAGGAGCAGAATAATTGAGTAAGTAGTGTAAATGAGGTAAAAAAGTTTAAGTAGAAAATAAAGTAATAAAATTTTAATGATCTTGCCTTTTTCACTTCGCCCACATTTAATGGGTTTCGAGTTTTAAATGCTAGGATTCTTTAATTAGTTAATATCCACGATGTTCGAAGGTAGTTAACTTGTTTATCCTAGATATAGGAAGAAATAATGCCAATTGTGATATGATTAGAACTCCAATTTAAAAATGTTGATGTTAATTACAATTTTTGTTTAAAAGGGACAGCCTTCTTAAAGAACGCGGTAAATTTAGATTACATTAGAGGAGCTGGAGCTTATATGTACTGGCGCGGCTCTCTGGTATGAAGTACTTATTTCTAAATGTCATCTACTATGATAATTAATCAAAATGATTAGCACCTTCGATAATTAGGTCAGCATCACCTATCATTTGACCATATCATCTCGAAATTTGAACGGAATGTTTTATTACACACATGGAAGTAAATATACAAGTGTATACATGTATATATATGTATATATATATATATGCATAAAATTTAATATTAAATAGGGCTAAACTTTGCCTCCAAAGGGAGGAATGACTTAACGCAACTTATCAAAAGATATCCTGGGAATGTTTACGTAAGACGATATTTTGAGTTCGTGATATTGTCCCAGACATGGGCTGCAGGTAAGTGAATGTGACCATTAATTGACAAAATGGCATCCAGGAAACTTTTTGGCCAAATACATTCTGCTAAAACTGGTGATATATGAATAATATGACATTTAGAAAATGCACTCTATTTATAAGCACAAGGTTGTCATCAATTGAATTTAAAACAAGTCTGCATTATATTAGAGACAAAAGTTAAATTTCACTTTGTTCAAAACTGTTCTGAGCTGATCTATGCCATTACACATGGCAAAAAGTTACAATTTTATTCATGGAGTGCGTCTGAACAAAAGACGTATCAATCAATATGAGATAGATCTTGAGGTAGGTCAAAGCTCAAAGCTTTACTTCATCTGATCTTTGAGATCATCATGTTTTCTACATTTTGGTTTTTTTATTTTAACATATTTTAGCGTAAATATTTTAACAATTTCTTTCTTTAAATTTCAGCTAACAGGTTTTTTCTATTATTTCATAGCTACTCTCTTTTCGCATAGGTCTTGAAAATCCATCATTTGGTCAAGGAAATATCTCAGTTTGTGGAATAACTCTGCTAAGATAATGTTTTATTTACAGCGTTTGTGAAGAGTTGACAGCACTTAGTCTTTGCGCAAACTGTTTACCTTTTCTACTTGTGCTCGGTGCTCTAGTGAGCGTGGGATAGAGTCATATAGTTCTTTGAAAATATTATCTAAATGCTTTAGATTGTTAAGAGAGATATGTATTTCGAAACGATATGAACAGCAACTGAATTTATTAAACTAGGGTAAAGACTCTAAATTTTTTGGAACCTAAGACTAACAAATGAAAGTTAATATTTCAAACCTAGGAAGGTAAAAGTGAGATTCATCTTTCATGATGAAGTGCACAGTATACGTATCCATGAACTCAAATTTAATTGGCTACTAAGAGAACACGTTTCATTAAATACTGAGCTTCTTTCTTTTGTTCAAATGCTTTCGCATTACCAAAACAGATTACAATAATCAAATGACAATCTGAAATTTAAGTCATTCAAATTTATATATATTTAAGAGTTAATAACTTCAAAACACATAAAATTAACAAGAGTTATTGTAATCGATAAAATTTACATTCCCAGCAATATGTTATCATAAGTTGAAAACAAACAAAATGTGTAAATATATTATCATTATTATTTAAAACTATTGAAGCTACATTACTAACTTTGTTTTGTGATGAGAAAATTCCATAAATATATTGAAAATAAAATATTAATTTCTACATTTTACTGAACATCACTCACTTCTAATTGCACTTCAGCTTGCTTCCCTGCCTGTTTGTTAATGGGAAGAGAAGTAGAAACTTTCGACCAAAAAAGTGTTTATTTTCCAATAAGTGGGATTTGCTGCACATTTTGGGCTTGAAAATGGGGAAAATAAATCCCAAAATAAGGTGCATACTACAATTCTAAAATTAACTTTTGGCCTGATATATGTTTCTGTGAGTTTATTAAGTTCGAATATTTGACGTTTATTTGACAAACAATCTTGATTGGTGATAGAAAAATACATGGCAAATGTGACTGTCTTTCGACTTTTAGCACAATCACACTTTTTTTAGAATTTAGACAGTTTATGAACAATAACCGAATCTTTTTGAGAGATAGCCATATTTAGAAAAAATCCCTTAACATATGGCAATAATTAATTGCGACCCACTCTCCATCTTTTTTTAAATGATGATACAGACTGTCAGAAGTAGTTACTATTTATCGGTATGCGTTTATTTACCCGACCTCATCAGAACAGCTTTTTGCACCACTGTGCCAAAAGATATATGTACTTTTAAAATACTTATTGGCTCTTGTTTATGAACAGTAAAAATTGTGGCCTGATCATATAAGAAATTGGAAGAATTCAGGTCTCGTTATCCATCATATGTCTGTCCATATCTGTAAGCTGTATACGCGGAAATATGCCATTAATTCACTCTCATGGGTAATTCTCTTCGATTACATTTTTCACTAAATTCTATCAATTCGCTTGGTTACTGGACATTACGAACATCTGTAAATCCATGTGTCATAGAATGAGGGAATTTCTTTCTTATTCTTTATTTAGTTATACGTATTCTTTAACTTTGGAAATTATTTTAAAAAGCATTATTAATGAATGGTTAGTTATTATTATTTTCCATGGCAAGTTGAATGTTTTAATTCTAAATTGAAACACTAAGAGTAATGAAATAAGAGATAATAAGGAGGCATCAACAGGTTTCATTTATCATGGACCATGAATTCATGAAGTGAATACCTTTTAAGTAATGATTTAAAATACTTCTGGCTAATTACAAACAACCAATCATTGCAGTTACAAATAAGGGATATATAAGGGTAGGTAACTACGGCCCCTCCATTTATTAAGCTATTAAATTTTTTATGAAAATCAAGAATATGATCTAACGTTATATTTATGATTTCTATTTTAAATCCACACTAAAATAGAATGACTCATTTAAATATCGGCCACGTGGAAACCAGTTCATTAGTAAATTGTGATATTCCGAATGCAGCTAAAGGCGCAAGATACGCATAGAAAAAAATATTTCATCTCTTAGACAGAAAATCGATTTTTTTAAAAATAAATTGGTAGTCTTTATTTTATTAAGATTTAGGTAGAACTATTTTCTAATGCTACTCTTTATGCTTTAAATGATACTATTGTGGATATTATTATTACCCAGTTCAAAATTTGATAAGTGTTGAGAATGAAAAGCCTCTGAATAAGCAGTGATGGGTCTAATGAGATTTGAAACTGGAGGGTGATTAAAAAGGAATATGTTTTACCTTGCTTTTTTTAAGTGATTATAATTTCATAAATTGACTTTCGGTTTTAATCCACTTCATTTATAGCTCACAAAACGGCTAACAAAATATTTGATCGATCATGCTGCTTCGATATCTAGGTACAGCCAGGGACAGAAAGATAAATCTATTAAAATATTTCCTTAAAGAAGGAATATTTAAAAAATCTCAAGAGCGAAATCTAGTAATGAAATTTGATAAACACTATAGTGGTGAATAGTGGATCCAAAAAATTTTACGGCGACAGATCATACTTTAAATTATTTTGTTATTTTAAGTTCATTTATCAATTTTTTAAGGACAAAATAATATCTCTTCTTGGAATTTATTATTTAGCAAAATTGAAATAAATTTCAACTACTCAGGATTTCCATATTACAAGCTTATATTATTATGAGGATCAAAGCCATTTAATTATTATTTAAGGATAAGAAAATCATTCTGATTGAAACCCATTTTTTCTCTCATCCAATACAAAACTGATATCGAAATTATTCAAAAAATGGAAGCACTTTAACATTGTCACTGTTTAAAAAGACATAACAAGCACGAATAGCGCCAAAGTCCAAGTTCCGGATGCTTAAATTCGAATGCAAGTCGGGAACTATTCAAACACAGCATATTAGAATATTATTCGTAATGTTGACATAAACTTAAATGCGGGCAGATTTAATGGGTCATTTGCAAAATGTAGCAAAACAACGCCACGTATTTTTTCTAGTTAAACGAAGAAGTAAAATTTCGAATATTATGGAAGAAATCTCCCACTCCATTCTTCGAATACTAAATCCTGTGGGTACACGTCCGCTTGTGTGAATAGTACAAAATTTACTATTGTTTCTATCATCCATTAAAATGCAAAGAATCTTACAAATTTCATTCATGGAGTGCGTCTATACGAAAAAGATGATAAAAGCGATTTTAAAGGGTAATTAAAGCATCAAAACCCTATAGCATGTGGACGTTGAAGTCGTCAGTTTGACACCATCTTAAAAATTACCGGATATATTATAAAAGTCTAATTTTAAATACAATCGTTTAACTTGGGAAATTTCTTAACCTTCTCCTCTTACTTTTAAATGTGGAATGATTAATTAGATAGAGATATTAGTAAATATCTATGAAATCCAAAAAACTATATACCGCTCGGCTAACCTACTTTTAAAGATATATATATATATATACAGTTTAAATTTCTGTTTTAAGATAATTGTTCTATTAATCGAATGACAATTTATTAATTTTAATGTATCAATCGAAATTTTTTATGATCCTAAGTGCACGTCGATTGAACGGAACCCTAAAATTAAATGTCAATTTACTGCCTAGATTGATTTTAATTTAAAGTTTTAACAGTTGAGGGCGGTAAAAAAGAATATATTCGGCGTCCAGTAATTAGCCTCTTATAAAATTTATTACAGTTTATTTAAATTATTATAATTAATATAGGCTAAATAAATAATTTAATGCTATTGATTTCAAATATGAAATTATATTAGACTAGAAAGATTATGGTCTACAGGCCGCAGGTTAGGGAGAAAATGTTTGAAAAGGAATTCTATATGTAATTTTAAATATTTCTTGTTAGTTTTTTCTAAATTGGCTGAAATCTTTTTTTAAAGATAAAATTTCAACAACGATTAGCCGTAATATTATTAAAAATATAGAAATGAAATTGCTATAAATTTTAAGTGTCTAAGTATTTTAAAATGAACATTTAATCTTCCTTTTGCAAAATTAATGACGAAAATTATAAGAAAATAAATTATAATCCGCTTTAAACTTTTATTCAATCATTATTTAAAATAGTCAGACCATTTACTTACTGGTTCAATTGTGACGGTAGCTGACGAATCACTTATATCTTCCTCCTCCTCTTCGTCTCGCTGTCTTTCTAAATATTCACCCTTCTGATCCTTCTTCTCTGTCATTAAACTTGAATCCACGTTGGAAACTAAAGCTGCCTCCTGGACTTCCTCTTTGAATCTAAGTCTTCGCTCTCGTCTCCTTAAATCACGATCAAAATCACCTGCCTCTATAGCTTCCTCCTCAAGTTGTACTCGAATTGAGGAGAGTGTGGTTGGAGGTGGAGGAGAAGCTTTAGGAGGTTCTGAAGTCGAAATTCTCTCCCCTTTACGTAGGGTACCACGACAACAGCACCAACATTGTCGTGATTGGTGCCATTGTTGATCATTTTGGGGAGGAGAATCCGTAGTGGCCGAGTTTTTACAGCAACATCGACAACAAGGACAACATCCATGGCAATATTTAATTAGAAATGTCGAGACAGATTTGCACAAGCGTTGAGGATTGGGTTGTTTTGTTGTTCGTCCAGTTTCAATTTGGACATTTAGGGAGGTTGAGGAAGAAGAGAAAGAATGGTGGGATTTAGAAGTGCTTCTAGAGGTGCGAAAAATCTTACGAAATCCATTAGAAAGAGTTCTGCTCTTTCGATGTTCTCCTTTATTATGACTATGAAGAGTCTCTTGGCTTGAACTCCTCTTCATCAGTAAAATTCCAAGATTACTTCTCCTTCTACTTCGACCGAAGTGAAGTTACTTTAAAATTAGCTGTTTATGTAACAAGCATGCGTGCCAATGGGATTGGCACTGAGCCAATGAGAGAGTGCCTGAGGCTAACCAATCGGAATAAGCGTGCTAGGCTATTTGTGACCGCCCGACTGGAATGGGCGGGAAAATACTAATTTTGCACCGTAAGTCAGACGACCTCGATGAGGCCGATCGCACTTGAAATGACTCTATGACCTCATTTAATGACTATGAACATCCGTAATATTATAATCACTTCACCAAACCTTCCGTCAATTCGATCTCCGTAAACTTAATGTAAATACTTAGTTACTTACTAAATTAATTTGTTGACAGGTATTTATATTTCCTTCTTATAGCTGAAACGGCCAACTAAAAACTTTAGAAATTATTTAAAATCTAAAAAACTTAAAGTCTACCTTCTGAATTCCATTTTTCTATCACCGTTAGGAATAGAAATTAAATATTTTCGGTGCAATCAATCGAGTACATTAAGAGTGCACCCGGTGCACCAGCAAAGAAGCTGTAACTGTTAATATTTGTCAACCAATCAGCCAATATTCAATTATATTTAAGGACGTTTATTTTCTCAATAATGTCTGAGCTATAAGTCTTCTTCCTTACACTTCCTGGAGTCAGAACAGTAAAGTGGGCATGTTGTGAAACTCCCGTATATCTTATCTTTTGTTATTCTTAATTTGACCAGACAACTTCGCTTTTAATATTCATTTTCGAATGAATTGTCAGCTTTCATTCTATTTAATTCACATATGAAAGTCCTCAGTGTTCTTACATGGGCGCTGTACTTAGATATTGGCACTGAAACAATGGATTCTTTGATTCTTCATCTCTGCAATGCCCTACTATAACGAGACTTACTTCGCTTTTGTAATGTACTACTCGTTTCTGCCTTTTTCAAATCATAAGTGATTTTTGTTGAAGAAATCACTTTAACCTATGATATCACTGTTCTCCCTGTAAGCGATCTCAGCTTTCTGGTAGGAAATGAAGCTATTAACGTTGAAATCATAACAAATCACCAAATAAATAACCTCTGATTCCTTTAATCCTGTCTTTCTACTTATGTGTAGGTAAGAGTGTAGTTTTTATTGATATTTTTTGAATTCCCAATATCATTCTAATTTATTACATCCGTTTATTGTTCTATATTTAAGAATTTAATTTTTTTATTAAAACTTCTCTTAATGCCGTCAAGGACTATTCTAATTGATTTGATATAACCGTAAGATAGGAACGAAGAGTTAATATTTAAAACCTTATAATTAAACCAATTTAAATAAAGATTTACATGTACAAATAAAATTGTTTTAGTTTTCCCCATATATTTAACTACTTTGATTTTGAGGAAATTTTTTAAGGAAATTTATCTTTATTTTGCTTGTCGAATCGGAGTTTCGAAATTTATTATTGAAAAATTTATAACGGATGTAAATATTAATGCAAACATGACAATTTAATATGTTCATATAAATAATTATATCTTAGCTGACCTTCCGTGTTTTCTTCTTGCTGTATAGTGCCAGATATTTGATAAATCTCATCGGGTATTGTTGTCTGTTCAGTTGCAGTTTCTGGGTTAATGGGAGCATTTACGCCTAAAACAAGAAAGAAAGTATATTTTTTAACCTCTTTTAAATTTGTTTGAAGTGTTCAGTAATATTCACTAATTTTACTGGTCTGCAAGTGTTATTCTAAGTTTTGCTTGTCCTGAAACGGGATATGATTGTATGTATTCAAGTGTCTTTTGAGGGACATTTGAACAGTTAATTTGGTTTAAAACAATAATTTTACGAAGTTTTAGAATCAAACGCATCAAAATTGACTCATAAAATTTTATTTTTTCATTATCTAAATGAAAAGAGTTTAGGTACGGGATGATGACAAGTTAAAAGAGGCCATTTAAAGTTCAAGACCGCGTCAAGTTGTCAATACCGTATAAAGTTCAAAAGCCAATTAACTGTGTTCAAAAACGACGGTGGATTTTGACGGAAGTAAGCATCCAGGTCGGTACAAAGATGGCCAG
This sequence comes from Hymenolepis diminuta, assembly GCA_900708905.1. NCBI lineage: Eukaryota > Metazoa > Platyhelminthes > Cestoda > Cyclophyllidea > Hymenolepididae > Hymenolepis > Hymenolepis diminuta. The sequence goes on from CAADRB010000020.1 coordinate 1,331,953, forward strand.
GAATTCTCATGCGGAATTCAAAGCCACAGATTTTATAATGGTCACCCAATTTCAGTAAGTGCAATCTCCAATTTAAAGTAAAATTTTGAAAAATTTACGTTAGTTTCTTAATGAAAAGTCTACTTACGACTTAGACAAATCGATTTTAAAACTAGACAGCTACCTATGAATACATATATCGATGGAACTTAATTAGTGGATTAACTTTCCTGAGTGCTTATATAATCACTGACGTGTAAAAAAGTTCTTTTTGTGTACTTTTATCAGCTCTATTGATCCGCAAGAGTTTACCATATTCATTTGATAATAGAAGTATTTTTATTACTAGAAATCCCATCACAACAGTTATTTATTCATTTACGGTTTGAAATAAGACAAGGTCTATGCAAATGACTTCTTCTCCATTGCAACAAAACTAGTTTTTAATTGAAATTTAACTGAAATCAAGTTTTCCGCAGGTAGTTTTTCAGTTTTATTAAATAAATGACATACAGATTAATCTCACCACCAAATGCGTGGATTTTGGTCAAAATTATTTGATTTCTACTTCCTCGAACTTCAATAAAATGAATCATTAAGGTATACTTTGAAGTTTACTCTTCCTCTATAATCACTTAAAGTTGTTGAAAATTTCACTTTTAATTAAACCTATTCTCTATAAAATATTTGCATTTGAAAAATTACAAAATTGAAAATATGTATTTGTGTTGGGCTTTTACAATCTTACGTAAAATAAAAACTGTATTGGAACATTTTTCTATGAAAATCACTTAAACATAAAGTTTAGATGAAGAAGGGCTTTTCGGCTTTTATAAACTCTCTTTTATAACGTTCCATACTGTTCTCGCACTCGAATGGGTATGACATATCTCCTTTCACGTAATGAAGACGTTAAAGGATTATTTAATCTTTAAAAACATTCTTACTTCACCATGGAGTGAACTAAAACGGAAGACAATCATATTGTTTTAAATGAGGGAATTCTAACTAACCATCGTCTTCAATAAAGCCCTCAATAGGGATAAGATTAACCTCTGCGGATTCAGATCCCGTTAGCGTATTCCTATAATGTTCTGATGCTGTTTGAGGTGCGTTATTTTCACCGCCTGCCGCATCCTGTCGATATTGTCTGTGATTCCAGTAAGCATTGATTACACCGACCGTAAACGCTCCCATTCCAAGTAGAAGTTGCGGCTCGAGAAACTGTGACCAGTCCATCTAATCCAATAAGGAAATACTACTGATGTTAAAAAAAGTAACCCGATATTTTATATGCCACTTTGTTAAATAAATCTCCAATATTTCAAGAGAAGTGTCATTTTGTAGAAAATGGAATATCCAAGTTCCGATTTAACAAAAGTTAAAAATTGTAAATCTGAAATGTAATATGATATGTATACACATATACATATATGTTAGTTGTACATTTAAATGGTCAGATATTTAAAATTCAATATGCTGCCATAGGTACTGTTTTAGAGAGTTTGGATGAAACACCCCTGCTATGTACTCCTAAATCAGCTCCATTAATCAAATATCTTCTAGATACAGTGAAAAATGTACTTGTTACAAATATTTGCAATTCCTCATTAAGGTTTCAGAGGTGTACAATAATCTTTCTTCAAATAATGATGGAATAGTAAGTGGCATCCGCTGGCACTTCTTCATCGATTATTCTATTGACAGTTGTGTAATGATAGAAGTGAGCCTAAGCGGACTCTGTTAATACCATTTTAAATAAATGTAACATATTCTATCATTCGTGATATGACGATTTGTTTTTTTAATCATTTTGAATTGGTGATGATCGAATAATTCATGGAGCCAAAGGTCTTTAAAATGTGATACAAAAAGCATAAAAAACATTTAAACAATTGTAAATTTCTATTCCATTGCATTATTATAGACATGTTAACTTCATTAAACCAAGAAAAATTTTCTTGAATCTTTTTTGCATAATCGATTCTTTGTGAAAGACAATCGAGAGTTATTTATTCATCGGATTAAAGTGTAGCTGATGGTAACCATTACTTAATTAAGAATAAATGAATGGGGAGATAATTAAAATTTTATGGAGTGTGTTTTAGCATGTGAATAATTAAATTGATTCGTTGACGACAATTATTAGTAAAAGAAATTAATTCTGAACCGTGTAAGGCAATTTCTTCTCGAATTTATTCCTTATACCTCCATCAATGCATTTAATAAGAGACATTTAAAATTAGATATATTTGTTTCACACTCATGGATTATTTTTAAATAAAAAATAGTTATACAATAGCATTAAAAAATACAAATATTTATTAAATTACAACTAACTTTATACGTTTTATTTTTCTACGGAAGCCATTTACCACAGCATTCATTTTAAGTGAAGGAAACACAAAATTTTAAATAAATTTGATTAACAGGAAACTAGTTACTTCATTTAAATTTCAAATTCAAGTTTTGCATATTCTAAACAATGGACATAGTTCACCATTTTTCCATTCCAATAATCTAAAATTCAAACATTAGGACTTTTATTGTAGGCACCCGAGTGAGGTAACGAATAATGAAGACGAGAACGTATTGATCACTTGATCAACTTGAATGATTGGTCGGATTATTTTAAAACACGTTTTTTTAGTAAATATGAAGAAAACGCTTTAAAATATACTGAGCAAAAATTTAAATTTAATTAAAATACATTAATGAATTACTATAACTATTGTCAATTTAGGTCACCTTTAATATTACCTTTGTGAACCAGTTTTCAATTTTTGGACGGTCAGTGATTTTATGATTTTATTTTGACATATTTTGGAGTTGAAATAGACATTTAGATTAATATTTAAATAAAAAAATTAGAAAAGTCACTGAAAGTAATTTTTAGGATCTTTTTCGGTGTTGTAAATAAGAGAATATACGTTCTATGGGGAGTGATATAATGAGAAAATTAAGTAATGTTTAGTAAAACTAGATTTTTAAGTTAAGTGTTTCTGGATGTGATTCGATGAACTGAAAAAAGTAAGAAAATTTTGTCAGTAATTCGACAAAATAAATTTTATTTACAATCAGAATATTTTGACTAAAGCAACTAAAAGATAGATTGCATAATTATTTAATATTTATCAATGAAATTTTAGTTGTTTAATAGCATTATAAATAAATTCATCTACGGGGACCCAAATAATATACTTTATTGAACTTGTGACCTCTGTTAAGTCGATGTAGATACTTTAATCCGTGGAATTAAACACATGTTAGAATTATTTTAGGATGTTACATATAATCAGTATTTAAATTTAAATAACCTTCAAGAAATTAAAAATAGTCGTTTGAGATGCATATTTTGAGTAATTGAAAACCGTAACATTATTATTATCCCATAAATTTACTATTTCCATAAAATAATGCATTTAGATCAATGCAATTTAATTTATTTAATCTTTAAATTTGAAAAGTTAGATTTTAGCAAATCACTTAAAAGTACAAATTAACGAACATAAATTTTTTAATGCATTTTTTATATGCTCTTTTGGGTACATTTTAGTCTTCCACAAATTTAAATGGTTTTTTGGTAAGGCGCGCAAAAAGTGTAATTCACTGTTTTAAGAATCGCGCGAAAGATTAAAACAATAATGGTTACAAACTCCAAATCAACTTTAATTTTAAAGTACTAGTCATGAATTTATGAAATAATTCATTTTTCCTGTATTGTTCCAATAAAATGCAATAGTTTTAATTTACAGGATGCACACAAATAATGTAGAATGAAACAATGTTTTGAATACTTATATCCGTTTAGCAATTTAAAATAGTAAGGATCTGCGAACCTAAAATATTTACCCATCTCGTCTCTGCTAGGCTAAAACTGTTAACTGCGGAATATCATGTAAGGTCAGATGTCTTCCCATTCATCAGAAGACAAGTGAAATGAAGTGGCAATTGACCCTGGTTGATTAAAAAATCGGTCAGTAGTCACCGAATATTGTAGACAAGCATTTGCTGCAATCCAGTAGACGAATCATGAGCTCTGAAAATACGAATATTAAATATTATGCAATCCAAATCTAAAATTTAAAGAAGCACTCTCTGATACCTTCACGTTGGTTTCGTAATTTTTTTCATCCCCTTACCCCTTGGATTTCATTCGATGCCAGTCTCTTCCCACGATTAAAAAAGTGCAATTTTTTGTTACTGCGGTTAATAATAGCAAAAATTTGTGGTAACAACATTAAATGATAAAATTTTTTTATTTAAAGATCAAAAAACAAAGTTTTAAAAGTTAAAGCCAATTAAAATCAAGTTTAACTGTCCAAATAAATGTTGGTAGTGCTATTAGCTCATAAGGAAACAATGGTTGCACATATTATTAAAAATATATTTAAACTTAGTGATTAAAATTAAAATAATATGACAGAGTTACTGTATGTGGCTTAGTTGTGCTCAAAAGTAAGATGACATGAAATGCACTTAATACCACGTATGGCTGTCGAATATTTCGGCTGTGTCTGAATCAGTTGAGAAAAGTGGGCATCAGTTTACATTAGAAAGCCAATTCAAGAAATATTAATATACGAATCAAAACGTGAAGTAAGCTGTTACTTTGGCAAACTATTTAACAGCGACAGAAATAGAATCAGATAGTTCCCGGTTCGAAAAACTTAATTTTTACTGATATCAATATATTTGACTTAATATTTGTTAACATGTGCAATCAATGTAATGTAATACTCGGAGACCATTTATCTTGGGCGGTGATTCTATTGAACTATATAAAAGGCTTCAAACATGAAATCCTTAATTTCAAATTTTAAATATTAAAAAAATGAAACACAAATACCGCCAGTATAGAATTGACGTACTAACGCCTAACTGATAGAAAATTCTTAACACTATTTTAACAATATGAATGAAAAGATTTGTGAAAATTTATCATAAAACGCGCGGTTTTTATAAAGTCACATTCAAAAATAAATTTCAATGTTTATTTGTTGTTTGAATGTTTGCAAGAAATGTTAAGGCATAAAGTTCTTTGAGGAAAAAGTACATTGCGACTTGATTTAAGGAAAAATCTCTGCTTGAAGATTACAATCTTCACAAGTCACTTCTATTTGCAATTAGTACACGTCTTTTATATGAACAGGAAGACTAAATACACACAAAAATTTACTTATTTTACTATTTCCCATGTGTATTATACAAGTGAGTTTGTCATATTATTATTTCCCATAGCAATTAGAAAAATTCAATGATATTTCATTGTAGGAAAGTGGGTGAAATCAGGTAGCAATCCGATAAGAATAAGCGGAGGATAATGATGTGATGAAGTTAAAAGAGTTATTTTATTTAATCTTCATATTCGGATTGGAGTTTAGTCATATAACGAACTTCACGCTCAAATCTCACAATTTCTTCCCAAATTACTGGCCAAATTCTTCTCCAGTGATTTTCGAGTAGTTGTTTTACTATGATGGTCACTTTTGCAACTTAAATATAATTTTTCTTTCGACGGCCAGAAAAGCAACACGAACTCATGTTATATGAAGCACTTTTTATGACCTTAACATGGCAGAGGTTACAGAGGCTTAATAATTCTAACTGTTGAAGTCAAGAATTCAATAATACTCTTCTTGATAAAAGTAGGGTCTAAGAATATGATAACGAAACATGACAGATTTCATAAAATCAACTTACGTTCTAACTCCCATAGTGCCTTAACTAATCAAAAATAATGATAATATCTTGAAAAGTTGTCCGTTTAGAAGAGTGAATGGTAATTTCCCTATTTGCCATCAAAATCAAACCTATGCATTTATTGGTTGCTCTAGTCTAAATTATGTTTGGCTTAGAGGAAAGGACAGTTAATATTAAAAGTAATTGGTCATATAAATGATTGATTAAATCAATTCTTGGTTGAAAACAAGAACAATTCTTCCAATGAACTTATTAATATAATGTATATCAACGTAGGGCTGAGAAGTAGCATTAACAAACGTACAATAAACACGCAGATCTTGAAGAATTGAAGGACACTAGGAGCTCACATAAATGATTAGTTCGATAGTAAAAAGTTTTAAAATTCATGAGCAGTAAAAAAATTTTAGAAATGCGGCATAAAAATAAAATTTCCCTCCATTTCGCATTCCCTCCTAACAAAATGGTTCTTTTATCGGTTACCGTGAAATTAGACACATCAATTAGACATACTTTACGACGATTCGAATTCATGAATTTTGAAATTATTAATCTTTAAAAAATGGCAAATTACTCTGTTATTACCAGAATAAGGCAGAACTACGCATATGGCTTCCATTAATTTTAAAAATTAATGTAATAATATAGAAATAATCGTGCATAAGCCTTGAAATTTGAACTTCCTTCGACTAACAACACTACTGATGTGTTTCTGTAGGCTTAAAGTCCATGCAAAGTGAGATAATATCTAAGTCATATTTGTCGTTTGCTTCATGTTTCAATCTTTAATTGGTTATTCCTTTAAAATTTTTTCATAAAATTAAATGTAAAAATCTTCATTGTCAAATAAGTTGTTTTATTCTATCAATGCTAAAAGGTTGTAAAATGTTAGTTAGAATTTAAAAACTACAAAAAACTTTGTATTTACTAGAAAAAGAAGTGAAATTGGGAGATTCCAATCACAAAGCTAGGTGTGTCTCGAATGGTCGGGATGCGGGGATACCGCTTTATTTTAGCAACATTCATTATTGATTATATCGTTAATATTTACAACTGTAAAATGATCTTTTTAAATATCCTTGTTAGCATTTGAGCTAACAACTAATTAATCCAGAAATACCTCTAAGAAAATTGATATATATATATCCTATATATATTTATATTCATATATAAATACATACATATTTTCTTAAACTAAATTCTAACGCCAATAGAACCTCTTATATGAATTCGCTAAAAGCAATTACAAATTTCATTTGAGGATGTTAGATCGCTTATTTGCCATTTTTTATTACACAGCGGGTATCTGAAGGGGGATAATCAGCTGGAGAGCATGACTAGCCACTGCAAATCAGATCTGAAATTGTGATAATAAATTGTTACTCGTAGACCACTTCAGGAATATCAGAATGTTAGACAATAATGCAATGAGCTATTTTGTTTTTATAACATGCAAACAAATAAAAGGATCAGGGTCAGGGCATCAATCTAGCTACTCCTAGTTTCATATAAGAATTGTCTACTTCCATACGATCACCTCATTTGGAGCACTGCCAGGATTTTAGGCTTAGATATTTTCCAAATCTTCAAGTTACTAATAGTAATTATTAAAAAATGCTTTGTCATTGGCATTTAATTCACAAATAAAATTTTTCGACTTTCTATTAACTAATTTACTATGTAGGTCATAATAATTCTGAGGTATTTACATTTTAACTTATCGGTATATTATAAAAAAGCACTTTTTCGAAATCTAAATTAATCAAGTAATACATCCTGAAACATTTTTAAATCTAAGAATGTTAATTGATTAATTCTTTTGAACTATAAATCATTCTCTTCCTATTTACAATGATTAATTATTGAAAGTGGACATATACGGAAGCCCGATTATAGGTTTATGCTTATTTTGTGAAAGTATATTTGAATAATACTTCAAGAAACGTAAGTGGTTTTGATAGTCACTGATATTTAAAATTTATTCACTTAAAATCGGAGACTTGTTATTTAATAAAGGGAAAATAGTGTTTTTGGAAAGGTTTCTATCCAAAACCAAGCTTAGATTTCCTGAAAATTTGCCCGAGGTAAAGCACCTTGACATAAATCCTAAAATTAATTGATTTGCTTTTATTAAAAATTATCATGCAAAGTTATTTTTATTCTTTACTGCTAACTCACACAAACCGGTTTTGATTAAATCATTATTTGTGTAAAGAGGTGAGATAATAAAGAATCCTCTTTGTTTCAAAATGATTTGTTCTGACCTTGCAGATTGATTTCTTTAGGTTTCTTGCCGGTTTTATTTGATAAAATGAAATAAAAACCTAGTCAAATTGCAAAATATGAAGAAAGTTGTTCTTGTAGAAGTTAATATTAAATTTGAAAAACCTATAAGAGTGGCAAATTTGAAAGGGGACATGACTATTTGAAAAGAATCTTTGTGCAACAAGGAGGAATTTAATTTTCACAAAACAGCAAATGGCACAATGAGACAATTCAGGGAAGTCCTCGGTAATTTTTTCTTACGTGTAGATAAATTAATTCGTTTTTTTTCTTGTACAATGTTTATAATATAAACACACTTGCAGGATCAAATCAGAATGCTTGATGCAGGTTTACAAAAAAATTTACATTTTTATGTTCCATTTCTTCCTTTCGCGGTAATTTTTTTCTCCTATTGCATTTGAAATAAACAGAAAAATCTAGATTCTCGATAGAATGCATTATTTTGCTTGTATTAAAAATAAATTTTCGCATGTTTTCAAGAGATCCTTAGTTACTCGTAAAAATTAATCAGATATAATTTAATGCAAGCAGTAGTGATTTAAAGAGCTTGTTCTGTAAAATTCCTCTTAAAAATTGGGACTTTTATAGAAATTATTTCTCGATTTCTTGATTTTAAGCTTCCTTCCACCAGATAGGCACATACAAGGACTGGTAAAACAACACAAACTTCTCTTTTCAACCAGGCTAAATCGTTAAGAATACCAAAGTTGTTCTTAGATTAGACCCCTCTAAGACTAAAAATTTAGAGCAGATTTGATTCCTATCAACCACAAATTTATCTCAAAAGAAGCTGATTGGTAACAGTAAAATTTAACTTTGCCGAATATATTTTAATGTTGACATAATTAAAAGTAGTACTTTTTTACCATCAAAGGGGTCAATGTTCCACAAACGTAACGGCCTGCAACAACCTTAAATTTCTAATCACTTGAAGCTTTAAGCTTTATCTATTACAATTGTAATGTATAGTAATATCTCATCTTCATTACTGACATAAATTTTGTCCCCCAGAGCTCAAGATTTAATGCAATTGACTTTTAAAATTGCTCACAAACAAATATTCGAAGTGGAAAAATTCCCTTTCATATTATTTTAATCTGGGCGTTTTGACAGACTAATCGAAACGTGTTTCCCACGAATTAAATCTCTCTAACTTTTCCCCGAAAATCCCCAGATATGTCTTATTACTAGGTAACTTATTAGTATATATAAACAGAAAACGATATTTCGAATAATTTTAAAATTTCAACGGATTCCTTGAAGGAAGCAAAAGGAATTGAAGCCTGACATTCTTTTGTCCTTACAATTAGCTTTCCACTGACCACTGAACATTATTGTTACATTACTGAATGTAAACCACTATTTCTATTTAAAAAATTTTGTCGGGTAAGATAATGATGTCCATTCTATTCTCCGTTTTTTAATATTTCCATATTTTGTAGTGCAAACCATTCCGTATAAATACTTTAATTTAGCAAATTTAAAATTTTAGGAATATTTAAATAATCATAGCGTTAACCACTATGTAAAACTTTATACTCTTGATTTGTTTTATTTCCAAAAGTAAATATATAAATAAATAAAAATAAAAATATTCATTGTTACTAATATATTTTCCTTAGGGCATATGATATCAAGGAAGTCGAATTTGAATTACAAATGAAATCTTCCATTAGTGGCTGTTGCGATTTCTTATGAACATATATTTAGGTTATTGTATTATTAATTAACAGATTTAGCATTGATTTTAATTAAGAAATATTAGTTAATAAGGCAAATTGTGGGCGAATAAAATATAAATGGAATAACTGCGGATAATAATTTTCACTTACTTTTTTTAAATAAAACCGTTCAGAGGTGGTGAAATTTTGATACCTATATCAGAGTTTAATATCCTTTCTTGCGAATTGCAAAGTTCGAAAGGGATATCCAACGAAATCGACAAGAAATTGAAATGTTTAGATATAAAAAGCGTTTTTGTCCACTTCGAACCTCCCGGTTTTCTGACTTGCAGATTTGAAGCCTACTGGTCAAACAGATCTGCACATGGGATGTGACCTTGTAAAGCTACCTATCAGAAATCGACATTTGACCGTAAAAGTTGTGGTAAATGTACGTGTCCACCAATTCCATAAAATGTCATATGCATTGGCTAGGATAGCACAAAGTAAACAAACGGATTAATCATAATAAGCTTTCATAAGAACACATATTTATAAATACATAAATTATTAGGAAGAACAAATATTTCCAAATTATCTTAATAAATTGGCATGAATTTTATTAACAATAAGTGGGAAATTTCTCTAGCTTCATTAACGAAAAGACTATAAAAACGAATCTTTATTTCATTCAAATGGATTTAGGTTACGTTGGAAATGACTGAGCAACAGAGTTGTGATAACCTGAGTTATTTAAATAAGATCATTTTCATTCACAATACATCTAAGTACTAAGGCCTGATAGATTATTGAATGAAAAGGGGAGATAGGCGTCCAATTTGAAAAATAAATAATTTTATGAATGATGCGTAATATTGATTCCGGATTCATGGATCTAGTTGTTTTTCGCAAAATGCATGGCATTTTCTTCAACAAAACACGGCGCTCCAGAAACCAAACGCTTGTATCCGTTTTCTAGATTTTGGAGAGAAATATTAAGGTTCAACAATTCAATATCAATGATTTATGTTCTTGGTGTTCGGAGTTGATTACTTTACTTGGTTAACGATGCACATCTAGGATGATGAAAAAATTTTACCAAGTCCATTATATTAAATGTTAAATCACTTGAATTAAGTTGTGAGAGGTTCCCTGGAGGCCCTCTAAAAAAGAGGTCAGAGTTAAGCAATGCAGTTGACATTTATGTTATTAGATACTCATCAGCAAGTACTGATCTCATATCTGCAGACTTGGCAGACAAGCAATTTATCTTTGTTATATCTCAAACGATTAATTATCTCTGAAAAACAAAGAGTTATTGGTCAATCCCAGCTCAGATTATTTAATTCATATGATCAAAAACGGATCAGATAATAATCGAAGTACAAATACGATTTAGATATTGTTATAATTTACTTTTCTCTGTAGGATACCGTAACCAACTCTTAGATTCCCTAAGACATCGCATTGGCTACAAATACGACCCGACAACACCACAATACGAAACGACCCAAACCACTATATCAACACAAGACTCACGTTTTCGTATTGATAGGGCGATTTATATTATACGCCATTTACAACCATAATGTAAATAAATTCGTTCCAATAAAAGAGAATTAAAAGAAACAGGAATTAAAAGATGGAAAATAAAGAATCTTACATGTAAGAATTCCTTTGGGAAAAATATTATTTTTATGTGTAACAGATATAAATTTACATGTTTGAAATATTACAGTTACCAAACAGGAAGGAAGATAAAGTATGTTTGTTAAAAAGTACGGATATCCCAGGAGCCAGAGGTCCAGTTTGCTCCTCTTTGTCCTTAACATCTTCAGGATATGAGACGTTTATTTCTACCGGGGATAAGTGCCTAAGACGGTTGGCGAAAATTGCTCTAATTTGCATGAATAGATATTTGAATATCCTTGTAGTTTTATGATCAAGTACTTCGCGATCCAGCTCTAAGTTGTTTGATGCCAGAAAAAAACTAACATCTGAAATTGCTTGAGTTTACAGGATGAGCGGTGTACCACTCATCTCTTCCTTTTATTCGAGCGTTTAGTCGGAATACTCCAATAATTACAGTTTTGAAATCAGCTTAATCTTTTCAGCTTACCAGATTTCACTGTGCTGAATTCACTCAGGTTAACCAGCTCAGACAAATTTCACATTACTACTTGAAGAAGCGTTGTCAACAACTGACTTAGGGTGGTAACATGTACCACTGTATTCACACCGACTGACACTGGTCTCGTGACTTCTGACTTAGCCGAGGTAAGGGTAATCTGAAATGATACCATGTAATGTATAAAGTTTGAAACATCTGGTACAAAGTTCCCTTGACTTCAAGTGGTTTAGCCATCTAAACAGCGGACCAAAACTATTTTAAGCATTTTAAAAAGAAAAAAATAATTTAACGTACTTTGCAGTTTTATATACAAAAATTAAATTATTATTTGAATCTGAAGAAGTTTCAAATTTTCATCGTTGACTTTTCCTTCTTAGATGTAAATTTTATTTTAACCAGTTTGTTATTCAGACTACTGGATGATTGATAGGCTATTGCTCCCTATTCTATGGGCTTTCAAATGTTCAAGTAAGTGGTATGTTATCGACACGGTGAATTTTAGTTAACAGGCGCTCGAGTGAAAACAGCGCAAGTGACAGTGAAATTTTCTAAAGACTAAATAAAGCATTCTTGGACTGACTTCTGGCTTTTCTCCTTTGTGAGTCACTCTGACAGTTTAGACTGAGCAGATGAGTCACCGCGCGTAAGCGCTACAACCTTTACACGAGAAAAATATTAAAAATCAAATATTTAAATTAGATTTGCCGAAATTTCACAGAATGCTATTGGTGATGATGAATAATTATTTGCATTATAAACGGTAATTTTAAACAAGCGCAAACCATGTCAGAAATCCAAATATTTTCTGATGTTAAACAGATTTCCCCTATTACATAATTCTTATTGAGATTCGAATTTGCGATCAAGTGCCTATCTCTGGGTCTTATATACACCATGGTTAGGGAATTGGCTCTAAGCTTAACATGTTAGCTTACTTTGCCAGTACAGGAGATGATCGCGTGGTTGCCTGTTTTACGATAAACTGATCCACCAATTGCTTAAGTTCTGAAGGATTACTCCTTGTGCGCATACAGAAATCACTCTTGAATCACATTCTTTATACACACTGATCTTTCGCTTTTATATTACCATTACTCAAACCCCTATCTGTTAGACGAGATTACTGATTCTTTTTCCTATAACTGTCTCGCATATATGTATGTCACTTTTCAACAACAATTAGAGGACGAGAGAGTAACTGGATTCGCTTATTAAAGTTGGGCGCTATGTTGCGTTCTGTCTCAAATAATTTAAGATAACTTATGAATAAATAAAAGAGAGTATTGAAAATCATAAAAATCCCGAAAACCAAAGCAAATATTTTGACTGACACTTAAGACACATGGTTATGTTTAAGCACTTTCAAAAACAGAAAGAGAGCTAAACCGAAAAAAATTTATAAGTTTCCTTATATACAAATTAGGAAATTCTTTTTAAACTAAAGCGCTGAAAGTGATGATTGGTTATTTGAATCGGAAATCAATATTAAACTCGCTAAATCAGATACAGATTATTGCACATTTAAAATACAATAACAGTTAATAATAAGGTGATAATTGAACCTGTTTCGCGCAAATACGAAATGCATAATTTTTGTTCCAACCTAATGAAAGAGTGTTAAATTCATGTGCAATAATCTGGAGAGGGAAAGTCAATGCCTAATTACCTATGAATCGCTCCGTCTAGTAATTGTGCCAACTGCAACATTTTTGTATGGCCCTGAATTCCATCGAAGTGGCCTATTTCTTCTTAATAGTAATAGAAAATGCACAGAACTCCTTTAGCTATCTCAGTCCGTGAGGGTATTTAAAACAAAGACTCACTATTTGCAATATGAACTGTGCAAAAATGCCTGAGTTCAAATTTAGCTTTCCCCTCCCTTTCAGCAAATGTTAGATTGAAAGCTTTTGATCCCATGTCCAAATCTTATCCTTGACGTACTGATTTGATTAAATGGATAAAACTGATTATGAGAGTCTGTAAAATATAACTTTTTTATGCTGTAGTACTAGTAGGAGATCTAATTCCTTTGCTCATTGGATCATTATATCCTGCACCCTCCTGCTAAGTAGCTAACACCTTGGATGCAGGAATAAGTTTTGACTCTAGCGACAGGACTTTATTTATAACAATCCACACCGCGTTACACACCCCATGTGTAGGAGTTCTGTTTCTGAACACGGGGGTAATAGTCAAAGCGTTATCGATAGGCATATGGTGTAAATGTGGGAAAGTGGTAGTGAATCTGCCAATGGAGTCATGGAGGGGGGAAACAAACATGTGGCATACAAGGCCGAAGGAACTAGATGGGGTAAATCTTTATATGCTCTATGTCGCCATCAGTTATAGGAAAGGAATGGGAAAGAGGAGGGATATCTTTGAGTAGAATATGCACTGACATAAATAGACTGGAACTCACGTCAGTAAACCACACTTTTCCCTCTTAAAAATGATAGTACATTTGTCATTGAAGGCGAATTGTGCTTGATTCAAGACACTTTATTAACTTAACGAAGAACTTGTATAGGAATGCGAGTTGTCAGGATCTATGTGTGCACGTTTATTGATAAGGCTGGTGGACGAATTAGGGACAACCTGTAGGGATCTCTCATCCAGAGAATAAACGTAAACAGTGCAGCTATGACCTTAGTTTTTCCAGCTTTCTATCAATAAATATGATTGAAATTAAATCATATTCGTATTTTAATTACTAGACATAAGGTTCAGAAGATTCGTTTATACGCTCAGGGGAATCACAGAAATAATATTACTTTTCATGATATTAAGTGCTGATTTAGAACCTGAAAATTACCAATTCATTTCAATATAAATATTCCAATTACATTCGAAAATAATAATGAAAAAGCTACAATGCAAGCACTCTCGTAAAATCTGGATGTGAAAGTCCTTGGGTCAAAAGACAGTATTTTTATCACGTTATGCAATCGCTCTTATAACTTCTATTATATTAATTAGCATTATATTAGCCTTTAAAGTGTACTCAAATTAAATAAAATTATTAAATATACACAATTATGTGAAAGTTTCGACTACAAAGTACTGTTATAACTGTTACATTGCTACTGCTGTTACTGTTACGTAAAAATCTTCCGTAATAAGTTTAAGTTCAAAAAAATGTTTATATTAGATTATTTCAATACGTCTTATTCCTATATTGCTGACCTTGTAGATACAAATAAACCCGATAATCTGGATATAACCACATGGAATGCAAAAAAATTTCCCCTAAAAACGTAGGGTTACTGAATAACTGCAGCGACATATTTTTCTTGCGCTTTAAGAATACAGTTATATTATTTTTTCTCTTGAGATATACCAGCTTTTTGATACAAAGCAATAAGTACTACCGTCTTTTTCGGTTTCACACAATAGCCTGATATTATTCTAACCAAAAAGCATATATTTTATCGACAAGGGACGCGTATATGCGCTCCCAATAACGTCTGGTGAGTCTAGGAAAAAAGTTCTAACTGCGATAGAAAAATAGGATCGGCAAGACCGGAAGATCCTAATTAATATATCGGTGAGTCCATAGGTTATCATATTTTATCAAATCATAGTTGAAGTCATTGTTGCTAAAAGAGTGAAATCAATAGGAATATCTGTCAAGTCAGTAGCCATGTGATCGAGATTCATCTGTGCACACCGAGTAGTATGGATGACCACCCTCACCGGTCAACAAGAGGGATAGTCAGATGAGAGTTTCTCATACAAGCGACTCCAGAATACCTCTGCACTACCATTTTTTCTTCGAAATGCTAACAATTAACCGAGGCCCGAATCGATCCCGATTTACCAGTGGCTTGGCTTATTTCACTATGTGGCTTTGCGATGCGTAACGTCAGAAATCTGCAATGTGGCAAAATAATTTCCTAGCTGTTGTGGCACTAACCAGAGGGATGCATAAATGCCAATCGACATTCGTCATTCCACAACAGTTTAGCAGCAAAATTAGACCAAACTTAGAGTGCACACATATAATCTATAAAAACTTATGGGCATTAACAGTATATATTTATAACTTCACCCTATTTCTAAGGTAAAATTGGCTATATCTGGGTCATTGTAAGAATCTACTAGAGTTGAGATTTTAAGATCTACTACATATCGTCTTATGATATCCAATACAGTTATTTATCAAACAGATAATTCAAAATTCGTGTTAATAATCGGAAGAGAGTCGAACATTACAATTTTCAAAATCTGATAGTTTTGATTGAATCACTTCTACTCCAATGTTTAGACCTTAAAACGATTCATTAATGGATCTTTTTTTTGATTGGATGACTGTAGATATCAAATATTGCAGATGAGTTACTTAATTGCTCTGTTTTTTTCATTAAAGACCTTTTTGTTCATATTAAAGTTCTGTTTATAAAGTTTATCCCTTATAATTACCAATCCGTTGCCACTTACCTAGTCAACCAGCCACGTAATCTCTTTTGGCGTATATGAGTTTGCTAAAGAGAAGTAGAAAAAATCTTCTGGCAATGTTTACATTATCTTCTGTGCCGTCGTTATTCGATGTCTGGCTGAGGATGAAGTAAGATATGTAGATATTTATGTATTCCGGTTCATAAAGACTACCAAAAGCATTTAAGATTTAATAAAACATTTCTTATTTATAATTCATTGATATTTGCGTTGCTCCTTAAAAAGTTTGAAGCAAATATTTATTTGTTTCAAAATAAATTGGTCTTACCTTCCTCTTTAGAAGGGAGAATTTAGCTTGGAACTACTGTTATTTTAATTATCAGTTCTCTGACTCAGGAACCACGCCAATGGCGTTAGTTCATCTTTCAATACTATCTACAAACTGCGGTTTACTTAGAGAGCAAGGTAAGAAAGGTTTCAAATACTACGTCTCATTGCCTCAATGACTTAACTGTCTTAGTCAGTGAGTAAACAGAACTTACATGTATGAGCATGTCGTATGTGCCTGTAGGTGGCCCAAATACTACATTAATGATAATCGGTCAAACCAATAGTTCAGGGTCCAATAAAACAGGAAAATCCTTATAATAGGAATGAGGGGAATGTCCTAAATTGTAGATCTAAAACATACCTAAAATCAACTATTCAAAGGTATTGAACATATTAGAATCCATATCTCAAGTAAATTCACTCAGGATTATTTATTAAACCTCAGAGTAAGGAATTCGATAGGAAGTGTGCGCTAAGTGCAGTCAATTATTAATGGAAAGGTTCTTGAATGGTCAATATGGAAAGATCATCCTTCTCGATTTAACTGCTTCTCTATAGCTAGTGGCACTTGCTGAGGGAAGTCAATTCCTTCCCTATGCACCAATTGATCTAAACCTACATTAAGATTCGGCAGTTCTAACTAAGGCTCCAAGAGAATAGGGTCCCTCATTGAAAGGAAGCTAAATATTGTGGTGCATGGTGGGCAGACTAATGGACTAAAAGACAAGAAAAAGGGAGGATGATCACCTATACATGCAGGTGCAAATCGATAAAGTAAGTGAGATGAGTCGTTCAAGTAAACTTTTCGGAAATTGGGGTGTTTTAACACTGAGCATTTAGCACGGGGTTAATTTATCACCTGGACAAAACTCATAAGACATAATTAGACAGTGAACAGGTAATCTATCATACATATATCTTGAGGTAAGTTAGTCGCTTAAACTAAACTCTTATCGACCCTACCCGTCGCTGATTAATGCCAAGTAATCTGTGCAGTATTCACAGGGTTTTACTAGGTTTTACTAAAACCTAAAGAATCATCCATTCTTTGTATTGGCAAAAGAATTTCCCCTTATTTGTGCCTTGAAACACAAGCGAAACCATATTTTTAAATTACCGGAAATTTTTTTCTGCTTTTTGCGGCTCTGAAACTTATAAAACAGTTAATTGAAGATTTTTATAATTGCTCCCTAGGTATGAACAAGCGGTTTCATTGTAGTTCAATGGCCTAATTTTTCCAGCATTATAACCTACAGCAAGATACAATATACTACTTTATATAAAGGAAAATCAACTGAAATCGGTTATCAGTAAGTTTAATAGGTAACAAGGGAATGGCGTAGAAAAGAGGTTGAAAGTTAAGTCAGGATATCAAAGAGTTTTAATTCAATTAATTTCGGATTCGGATTGTAGAACATTTACTTAGTTGGTGATTCTCATTCCAAAATTCACACATCATGATTTGCCATCTGGATTACCATGTAAAATTTTGAATATGATATTCAGTGCTCATTGAATTGTTGTTTAGTTATGATGGCCGGTCTTGGCACCTCAATTCATTTTCTGTTTCGAGGAGTGAGAAAACAGATTGACATTACATATCGTTAAGCAGCTGATCGACCAAAATGGCACATTTGTTGAGTCATCGCAAGTCAGAGGCGAGTGAAAATCAATAATCAGTATGTGGCGAACTTGGGTGCAAAGTGTGAAATGCTCTAAATACAATCGGTTTAGACAAGCATCCGGACGTAAAATTAATTAGATGTAAAACAATGTGAATTAATATGTGGTCTAAAGGTAAAGGTCGATAAGCGTGCAGAAAGTGACCTTTAACTTTAAAGTCTGTTATAATGGTCTTAAAAGTAATTCATTTGACTATGAGATGCTGTACTTAACAGCGGGTATCTCGTATTCCGGTTGTAACTCTAAGTTCCCATTTTCGCAGAAACACAAATTGTGTAAAATTGTGTTTGCAAACATATTTCAGTGCATTTTGCATTTCATCTTTCATCAATGGAAATGATTAACAGTTAATGTAATTACTACTGTTCCCTAGTTTAAGAAAATAATAAATACGCTAAAATAAGAAATAGATTAAAACTGCTTTTTAATTGCTGATCGGTTCTTAGGAGAACGAATGTTACGATAAACGATCCTATCAAGCGTAAAATATTAACACCATGCTTTCATCGGCAGGTCTATGGAACACCTAGGGAGACTCAAGTAGTTGTTAGACACGACCCTTCTACTTTTCAGCTTCTTAATCACCACGTATTTATCTCGAAACGCCCGACAGAATTCCCAACTAATGCTCTTTATAAATTCCAAGCGTAATCTTATCCTGGCAAATGCTATTTTTCAATAAATTGCGATTAGCTTTTACCACTAACCCCTACAACATGTTTCTCCATCCAACTCTTCTCCATCTCCAGCTCATCCAAACAACTTCTAATTTCAGTACTACTACTATATTAGCCTTCTCTTCCTCTCTTTATCCCTGCCGTCCTTATTTTGCCTTTCACCACCGTCTCGTCTTTGTAGCTCCAACTGCTAACCTTTTGGTACACTCTCTTATAAAAGTCAACAATAAAAAGGCTCTTCTATAGATAAACTCAAACACTTGCACTGTGAAGAATTCAGAAGAAATACCCACATGTCGATAAGAACTGGGTCATCTTGAGACACTTTTTCTCAAACCAAGTAGAACAATTGTATTTGCAACATATTTATCATTAAAATTAGTTCCGACTACCTGTTCCTGATTACTCAAAGGCATAGAATGTAGAGACAACATGATTAATCATTCAAATTATTTAAATTGCCTAAAACCACTGAACGCTGCGGTATGAGGTCAATGCCGATTATCCCCTGTCCATCCCCTCCTCCTTCCTCAATTGAGCCATTTTGAATTATTTCCCTTACTTAATGATTTTCCTTTTTACTTTTCCAAGAGTTATAATAATGACTTTTACTAGGAACTACTGATAACATTTCAATGAAATTTTGTTAAATAACATTAATTTCCAGGAAAGAATTTTATTGCAACAATAATGATGTCAATTGACATTTTTCTCAATCAATTAAATTTTCAATACCAATGTGATTAAAATTGGGTATGAAACAAGGATCACAAACGTCTTTTTTGATTTGAACGTTCTAATAAGTTAAATATTCTGATATTGCAAAGATATTCCTTTTGCTAATGATTTATAACACTACGTAAAAAGTGAAATTTCTCTTAAAAAAGAATTTCTTTCATTTACATCCAGCTTTTCGACTGCGAGAAATACGAATGAAAAGCATGAGCATTACTTGGCAGGAATTTCCCTAAATGAATCTTCCTTGTATTTAAAACTTATTTGGTTTTCCTGTGTGCCATGCAGTTTTGACAAGTCAGAGGTCACCAGGTCATCACTCATCGGTGCACACCCGGCAACGTGGATGGCCAACCGCATTTGCAATTATTAGTTATCAGGAGGAATGGCGGGATGCGAGTTTTGCAAAACAGTGGCTCTAAAATATCTTCCCTATATTAAATCACGTATAGCAAACATTTCTCATAACTGGTTATGAACAAGTTAAAACAGCATCTTATTTCGAGAATAATTTTAAATTTTCCATGTTAAGCGGCAATATAACTCTTATTTACTGAAATTAATTGTTAGTTATTTTTTACTGGCATGACAAAAAAGGAATTTTTATTCGACTTCGCATTTACTTTATGCCTATCTTGCGCACATGAGCGATTTTTGTTGCACCTTTGTCATGCCATTTGCTTAATGTCAGGAAGTGGGAGGAAATGGCAAGGGGGAAAGCAACTTTCTGAAGAAAACACAAATTAGCTTGTTAATGGTTGCACTTTTTCTAATCAGTTACTAACTAGAAAGGACTGACAATGGCTTTGTGGGTTACCAAATAGGATGCCAGTTTAACAAATTAACATTCAGGAAGTAGAAAAGCAATATGCAAACTTATTGAAAGCACTTGAAAATCTTATTTTTGTCCATGCTTGACTTTTTCTAATAATTGCTTAGCATTTTCGGTCTTTTATTTTCTAAATATTGACCTTCACTCTATTTAACTCAGCAATTAAGCTGTACGTCAAATTTCCAAGAGTATCTTTCTTTAAAGCTTGACTCTACGGCTTAGATACTTTTCAGGCGACTCTGTGTTCGCTTCAAAAGTATGTTTTAGCCATGGCTTGTTTCTTGTCACATAGTGTTAATATTGTTCCTGAAGATGTTAAGTGCAATGAGTTTAAATTATAACCTAGGGTCTCTCCAGCAAGAACTAATGGAATTCAGAGTGCATCATAATGTAACCTGTTAAATAAAATATATTATAACGCGTAGCCAAGATATTGCAATATTCGATCAGGCCCAGTATTATGAGATACACTTTAGTTGCCGAATAATGATTGGTCAGACAACTGACCAGTCGATGAATGGCAGTTGACCTTGTCATGCGATGACCTCCAATAGTAATGACGTAGAAATGGCATACTTAGGACGGGTGATTGCTCTTCCGGAGCACACCAAAGTATTCTTTCACCTTCCTAACATAAATAAATGGGCAAAAGAACAAGTAAATGATTGAAAAGATGGTAAAATTCTATTTAACATTAATAAGATGACATTGAAAGGTCACCTCATTAATAGTTTAATTCTGAAGGGGTTTTTAAGGAGCGTAATAAAAATCATGACACGTTTTGGGCTTAAATTTAATGCAAAATTGTCAATATGCTAATGTTATAAAATAAATAGCAATTTTCATTAAAATAATGCGCATATGTTGATGCGTTAGATTACCTAATCTCATTTGTACTCTCCACATCAACAAATAAATTACACATGATGATGAATAAAATTGTATTGTCAATATTCCAACTAAATGTATGTATTTTGTTGTTAATAGGAGATGTGAATTGAAGTCTGAATGAAACTGGAAAGAAAAATGATATGAAAAATAAAGCAATTATATGCAGCCCAAATAGGCGTCAATAAATTTTTAATCAAAACAGATTTTCTATATCTACTTTCAGAAAAAAGTGTTGACATTTGACATTGAGTACGACTGATTTCACTAATTACATTCCGTTTAAACATAGATCTAAAAATTTCCCTGATAATATGTAGGTTTACAGCCACTAACAAGGACGAGTAGGAGATCAAAAAAGAATAAACTCATGATAGGAAAGCGGCGTCCAAACTCAGTATCGTTCGACATCGGATAGTAATATAAAATAAGGACACGTTCCGTTATTTCCTAAATATTCACTTTTCCAGATACATTTGAATAGCTACTTTGAAGTGAGTTAACCAAAAAATTAAAATTGTAATGGAATTTTTTAAAATCAAACAAAGCTTATATTGATGGCCGCTCACAAGAATTATGAAATTCTTTTCAATATGTTTTATATGCATCAGCATAAAGTTAATTTTGAAATAGAAATAAGAAAATTTACGGCAATTAAATAAATTAAATTTCCATTAACTTTGATGTTATCGTATATCATATTAAAATACCATATTTTTCCAAATCTATTTCAAAGATGTGGAACTAAATTGCATTTTAAATAAAATAGGCAAAAGTGAGAAATATAAAATTTTCATAATCATTCAATAATTAGAATGGAACTTATTTTGTCAACCCCAACTAGGATCAGTTAAATGTTATTTACCAATATATAGTAAAATCAAAGCAAATTCGGATAAAATAAAGTATAAAAAACATATTTCTTCAATGTTAATAAAATTTTGTTATTTTGAGTTATGCATTTCATAATGTCTAATTAGTTTTACTAAGCAGGGCGTATTTCTTTCAAGGCATTACTCTTCTCCGAATTAGTTGGGCGATTTTTCAGTTACGATCGTTTCTTACCATGAGACTTCCAGCTTGGGGTGTACTCTGCGTTCTAGGTGGCTTCCTTTACCACCTTGCCTTGGGATATTTCTATACTGTCGGTAAGTTGTACTTTATATTTTTAATGCAAATTTCTAGGCAATATGAATCCGTATATTGTCTCCTATATGGGTATCAAGCCGAGTGAAGCGGCGTGGTTCTCTTCAACTCTGATTGCTCTTCAGGCAGTTTTCATGCCGAGTGGTGCCATTATGGCCACAAAAATAGGTTATAAATTGGTCCTTGTTATTGCAATGATTTTCAGCGCGTAAGTTTGAAGACTCTTGAATCGATAAATTCATGTTTATCCTATTAATGAATCTCTTCTTAAGTGGTGGCATCTTGCTCACACGTTTAACCGTTGACTATGGTCTTGGACCTTATATTGCTACTTATTGCATTATGAACGGTATTGGCATGGGTACTCCTTACTCTGTCATTTTTTCAATCGCTCAGTCGGTACGTTGACTCAAAAATAACTATTGATTGACCTGCTCAGTATTAAATCTTTCGTTTTCTTTGCTTTAGTGGTTCCCTAGCAGCCGGGCGACAGTTGTTGGAATAATTTCATCTGGTTTCGGCTTAGGAGCCCTTGTTTTCACTCCAATTCAAACCGCTATCATTAACCCAAATAATCTGAGGCCAAATTCAACGTATAGTTTCTTGATCAGCTTGAATTCTACCTTTATTCTTTTGTAAATTAAAATCTTTTTTTAATTTAGTGGCAGATTCCCTGAATCTGTTGAAGCTGCAATACCAAACGCTTTCTTAGTCCTTGGTGGTTTGGTACTGGCTTTGGAGTTGACTGGAACTATCTTGTTGAGAGAAAACCGTTCTGTAACGTTCTTTTCTTTCACTTTTTCTTTGTTCCAAAGTACTTTTCATTAAACTTATTTTGTAGGGCAAAACTGAAAGCAATTATACTCCTGCTAAGTAAATAACTGGATTCTATTATTTCTTACAAATTTTAGTTCCAGTATTTTGATATATTTTTTTATTATTTTAGGAGCACTGATTTCCAGGAAATGAGCACGCTGGGTGGTGATGAGGAACCGAAAAAGTAATTATTTAACTCCGTCTTCCATCTTAAAATTATTTTTATTACTGAGCTGAAGTGCTAATTTTCGTTTTAGATCAGTTGTTTGTATTCCAGAGAGCTACACGGTCTCTGAGGCTTTAAAATCGGTCGATTTTTACATGCTTTTTATCATTGTTATCTGTGATATTGTTCCTGTTGTCCTTTTTACTTCCACTTTCAAGGTTAGATCTTACTTTTCCTGCCAAATATCTGTATCTAAAATGTGACTTTTCATTTCGATTTTGTTGTATTTCCCCTTTTTAGCTTTACGGCATCCGAAGTGGTTTCGATGATCAATTTTTATCAGCTGTAGCCACAACTAGCGCAGCTTTCAATTGCATCGGGCGTGTATTCTGGGGTCAAATGGTAGATCGATTTTCCTCAAAGGTTCGTTTAATTATTACCAACCTTAAAATTAAGTTCTCATGTTTCATTTTCGGGTGCTTTTATCACCTGTCATTAAATGGACCTTAAATGTTTAATAAGGTCTCTTGGCTGTCGAATTTGTGTTTCCATGTCATTGAACTGCAACTTGTTTGCGAATTTAGCTATTTCGCTTGATTGATTGAGTTTGCCTATTTTAGTGTCCCTTAGTGTGTTTCCTTGTCACATGGTCAACACTGTTCCTTACATTCCCCTATGTAACGGCTCTTGGTGATGTGGCTAGCAAGGCTCTCTATGCTATTTGGGTATTTGGTTTGTTCTTCTCACTCTCGGCGCATTTTGTTGTCATTCCTGCTACATGTACTCGAGTGTTCGGCCCTGCTAACATGGCTACAATCTATGGTTTGATCTACTTCGGTTCGGTATGTTGTTTGCTGTTCATATTTACTCTCTGACGCTTGTGTGCTATGTGTGTAAATTTTTCTTTCTTCCTTATTTAGTGTCCTAGCGCCCTCATTACCGCTGGTGTCTTCTCACTTTTCGATATCCAAGGAAAATGGGTTCCTATTTACACGGCGTGTAATTGTTTCTGTCTTCTTTGTAGGTTTACGCCACTTATTTATATTTAAGCTGTTATCCATATTTTGTATGAATAGAAAAAAATATCCCCATCTTGCATTTTTTAGAACCATAGAAATAGAAGCAGATAGAACATTGATAAGTGTTATCCTAGTCGGTTCTACTTATTAATTGAAGTACTAACTAATGCGTTTTATTCGATTTTCAGCCCTTGTAATGGCTCTATTTATTCGTGATAAGGATGCTCACTGTGTTGGTTGCACGAATAATATTTGTGCAGCACTGTGTGATCCTTGTCGAACGAATCCAGCCGAGGAGCAAGAGGCGTAGAGACAGCAGTTCTACCTATGTTCCTTTTTGCCTTATCACTTGCATGATGTCTCGTCGTATTAAGTCCCCCCTCCCCTCTCACAATTTATCTGGATCGAATTTGGCGGTGTATTGGCATGTAGTATGCTTGTGCATATTGAAATTGGTTATGTATTGAACTATTCCCACTATTATTACGTAGTAAAATAGCTTGTAGTATGAATTATCAGTGGCTTGTTAAATTAATTATGATCGGCTATAGAAATTGCTTGAAATTAAATCTTTGAAAAGGAAATATGTTTGAACTTTCGATAATTAATCAGATGCAGTGGTTGACGTGTGCATCTACCCAATTAGACATCAAGGAGGATCAACATCAGCGCAAAAGAGATCTAGAGTAACGGTAAAAGGTTGGATATAATTGCAGGTCTTAGCTATGGTGTTGTCTTCGTTTAAGTGTACTATGACCATATTTACTCAGACCCAGAGGAAGTAAGCAGGGGATTTGTAACTCAGGGCAAATTTTGTCAAGGAAATGCATCTGGGCAAATAGGTTTTTGTCCATAGTGAAAGATTGGTCGACCAATTAACTAATAATTGCGGCGCTGGCGAGATTCCAATCAATTATTCAGTGTTTGGAAAACGGTAAGCTCTTTTCTAGTACATCAAAAGTAACCGATTCGACTCCACATCGGGAAAGATTTTGAGATATAATTCGGCTTTCACAAATGAGTGATGAAAAAAAACTATCCCTCTAATGAGTTTGGAATTCGGTAATGGACTGGAAGTACTGTTACAACAAACAAAATCGCTTATGGCTGTTAATGTCAAGTGATAATGGTTTTAAAATGCCCTGTGCGCAGATGGTACGGTGATTACCTTGCATATCTGCCATGGGAGAGATTACGGGTTCGATCCCAATCGGCAGACGCCGTGAGAGGGATGGATAATCACACTGATTAGTAAAGAGGGTGGCAGAGTTCTAGTCTCTTACCAGGAGGCCACTATCTACCCAAGATGGGCGTTGGAAAACGAGTTCCTAAGTGGAAAGAGCATTTACCATTGCTAACGTGGTTTCATGGAAAAAATCTGAGGGGAAAAAGAGGCTTATAGTTAGGGAGGCAAAAAGATCATATCGACTAAGACATTAGTAGAACAATGAATTAACTGGAACTAGATGGGACATTTTATAATTCATGATACTGAAGGATGAATCCCTCCGCGTCTCCAAAATTTTTATCCTACGTTATCACTAAGCGCTGAGATTTAATTATCTCGCCGTCATAATGGTGTTGGAATTTGTTTAACTTACTGTAACCCTAGGGTCCCTGCGGATAAACATCGTGTGTCCTCAGGTGGTCTATTTTATCGATGGGAATAAGCTAATTAAGTGTATCTCAAATGATCGTTGCAAAGACAGTTTCACCTCAGCAACGTTCGGAATCAGTCCTTCTCTTCAGGCTATCTTTCTTGTTCCCTCAACCGTCCTGTTTAATCAAAGGTACATGCACAAATATATCTTCACGCGCATCCTCATGGTTGTTAATGTCAAATGGTAATTGTTTTAAAATATCCCGCGCGTAGGTGATACGATGATTACCTTGCACATCTGCCATGACAGTGATTACGAGTTCGATCCCGATCGGCTGGCGAATAGAAATTGCTTTTCAATATACACACAGAGGGTGGGGTATATGTAGACTCCCGCTCGTTTGACACATCCTCCTACGCTGCTTTCTATCCTTCTGTCCTCCTCAATTCTCTCTTACCCTTTTGGACGTCTCTAGGCACATCTTGGCCTAATCAAATCTTGGTGTTCTGCTTCCCCATTATTGTTAGCCTTCGCTCAAACTGTACCCGGTTAATTAACGAAAATTTGATGAAATTCTGAGAATATTAAATCGACTGAATGAATATCAATCAATAGATGTTCATACATATTACATTATTGTCTGCTAAATAGAAAAAGACAATATTTTAATAAAATAAATTTTACATTTTTATGTCATTAATATCAGTTAAAATAGCTTACAACATTTAAGTAGCTTAAATCGACTGAAAGATATTAAGAAAATTTAATTATACTTGCCTTCAGCATAAAAACAGAAAGTTCCTAAAAATTGCTTGAATATAATACGCCGCAAATTTGAATACTCACCTTTTAATAACTTTATTATTTCAACAATCCTATATTTATTTATCATCCAACCTTTACCACTGACTTGTGATTCTATGCTATTTATGTATGTTTAGTGCTTAAGCAAATGACTTTCGGTTAATCGCCTCTTGTACTGGTGATTCCTCCATGAGCATCATCAAAAGTAAGACCAAGAAATTTCATGCTCTTCCCAGTTTTGAGAATAATACTATCTCAAGATGGGAAGCAGACGGAAAAGGCAGAATACTTACTTTAAGGAGTCATAGACAAGGCGTTAGACTTGTAGACATGACAAAATAACGGAACAAAGCTCAAAATACGGGAGTTAGACCACGCGGTAAAATCAGTAAACAGTTTGCAGTTATAAATGTTAGTCGTACGCGAAAGAAAGTGGAGACTGGTTATGGGGTTGGGCATTTAAGCCAGTGAAGAGTAATTAAACGAATTCACTGCACACCTGAGTTTGGATCTAGGACTTCGAAAAAACGAAGGTCACAGCTGCAGTGTTTATGTTTTGTCTTGGAATTATTAGTTCCCGCAGGTTGTCTCAACGTTGCCCAACATTCTTATCTAGAAAGGGACGCACATCGCTCCTGACAGCTTGACAGTTATTTAGGATAGACAGTTATAAGTCCCAAGTCTGTTAGAAGTCTTGATCGACCAAATCGATGCCACACCTGCACGCAGAATGGACCCAAAGAAAAGCCAAATTGAGAGCTCACTGTGGTCATTGACTAAACAACGCTACCAGTCACCGTTCGCCATCGCTTATGGCAGACATTAGAGAAAATTGCCACCGCTATTTACCCACCATTTGTAATAATTATGCTTCTTGGTCCTTATTTCCACATTCCATACATCTTATGGACGTTACTCCATTTCATATTTACCTGCCTTGTGTGATGTACCCTAATCAGGATTTACTTTTACCATGCTGCCTACAGTGGAGGCAGCGATGGGATCTTAAACATATTCCGCTCTGGTTGATCATAGCGGCTTCCATGCATGCCACTCATAACAGTGTTTTCAATCCAATGATATTTTAACCTCTAAATGTCAGCACTATGAAGATGGTTTGTATTAATATATTAAGCCCTTGGTCAGTTAATAAAGTTGAGTAACTTCATTCAGTCTTATCCTTCTCCCTCAGGGTCTGAGTAAACTGTAACCCAGCATTATCAAATGGGCAGATAGATCATGCGGCAGAAACTAGACCTTCGAGTACTACAACAATACATTAGAGACTTATTTTGCGAAAAACACACTGGAGAATGAGTTGAAAGCAGCAGTCATGCAGAATTTATGACGTCATTAAATAAAAAACATTGAAAGATAAAGGAAGAACATCGCGAAAAAACCAATGGATTTGCTGGGACGATATATGAAATGCAGATATGACAAAATTGAACCTCCATAACTGCGAATAAACGCAATACGTATGCTTATATTCATACATTTGTTGAGATCAGATCGTCGATAAAATACACACGTTGACTTATGGGTCTTCTCCATCCTTACGGTCATGTGACGAATATTTTATCCGCTCACTAGAATAACAGTGAATATCAGACAATGAACGCTATTTATAATTATGCCACCAGATATAATTTTCTAATTCGCATATTCTCTAGGTATACACTTTGTTCTTACTCTCTTTTTTATTTCTTTCTCCCTTATTTCCATTGTCAATGCCCGATGTATCTTTAGTCTCCACGCAACACTCGATCTTGTGGATTAGAGAAAGCCGTCGTTCACTTGTAGCCTGTGGGGGAGAACCAATAGTATTTTAAAGGAATATAGGTTAAATTTTGCCTACATCAATAATAAATGCGCATCCTTTAAGTAATATAGTGATATTTAATGACCTCTTATTTTAACGGAAGATACCGCGTTCGCCTTCCTTTATGACAGTTTACGAGCGTCTCATACATAACCCACGAAATTAAATGCAACTAAGACCGTTCTTTTATTCAATGCGTAATTGATTACAAGAACTCCTCTGATACAGATAGTTCAGATGATCGCTATTTTTTTTATAATTTCAAATGAAATCGGATAACGGAAGTTCCACCAAAAGACAAATTTTTTCACCCGTACTAAAATATTCGCATTATTTCATGTTACTGACCCAGTTAATCAGGTCAACCGAGTCACTGAATGGCAAAATTGATGAATTTCGGTTCCCTGACCTCTGAACTCATGTTTAATGGCATCATAAACATTACGCACTTCGTCTATAGAGACTTTCAAATGCATTTTACAGGTAAAAACGTAGATCATGGTAAAATGTAACACTTAAGAATTAGTAAGCTGAATTAAGCTTATAAAGCACTTTTCATTAACATTCAGTTAGTGATTCAACTACAATTAGTTTCCATAGTTATTTATTCATATTTTGAACTATTCGGTGCGTTAATATTGTTTTCCCTTTAACCTAGACACTTTTATAAAATTTATTCCATTAATTGACTGTTTTTTATAAATGATGTAATCCCACTTGTATTTTCAACTTTATTCCAATTCTTAATCCAAAACTTACTGTGAATCCCCCTATTTAGTATATTTTATAAATCATATAACTTAACGTAAAATTATTCCTTTTTCAGTGTAAGGAAAACAATCTTTGGTTAGGTTTCCCTATCAAACATATGCTCTTCTTCTTTTCTAAAGCATCACCAATATATTTATTCATGTTCTTTTTTAATTCCCTTGCTTTCTTTAGTCTCATTTGCATTACTATGATTACTATGGGGAGCCATGGGGAATTTCATGTACTTCCATTCCTGTGTTTTACTTAATTGTGTATTATTTGAATAATTAAAAGAAACTAAGTGATTAGTTGTTTCATTTTAAATATTACAATAAGCGGGAGATGGACTATTAATCTTAATATAAGTCGAAGTAATTCTGTTTAAAAACTACTCTTAAGAAGTTGTTGGAAGACAGTTTTCGTACTATTCTTCACGTACTTTGATAACTTAAATTTTAGAATGGATCTTTCAAATTGAATGCCGGTGCCTGAAAAGTTCTTCGGTATGAATAGAAGAACCTACGGTTGAATTCGACCTCAAAGTTACGTACTTTGAAGTATCATAAAATTTATATGAATTACTCCATATTAGTTCAGCTAAAACAGTGTTATATGATAATTTTATTTTTCTAAGTGTTTGCATTTATTTATTCGAAAAACCGAAGATATTATATTAGCTATTCAGTTTTAGCATAATGAATTTGCTGCTCGGAGGGGATTGCATGAATTTTGATTATATAAGGCTGACTATAATAGAGAAGACAAGGAATATAGAGGATGGAAAATATTACATAAATGGTAACAACCCGGCAAATTCGCGTCTACAAGAATGAAGAAAGAATTTGATTTCAAGATATAAATCGTATTGCAGTTGTAGAAGGTGATGCAATAATCCTCACCACGTCCACGATAGGACAAAACTGACACAGATAACAATGGACATTACTTTATTCACACGGATATCCAGCACAAAACTGAATTATGATATTTTGTCAGGTGTATAACTGACATATGGGATGTTAGTGTTTACAAGAACGGATGAGGTCAACTGAGGTTACCGGTTTAATAATAGTGAAATATTAACAAGAAATATAACAAGTCAGGTCACGAGGAGGTCACGAATTGGGAATTATGCGAACAATATATGCAAATAGGCAAAATAAACACTAATAGCCTGCTGAAACCTACAGAATATTCTAAAATGTTTTAAGAATGTATTAACTTAATTTTCGATAGCTTCATTACTCATCGAGCTAATGATAACTAGGAAAAAGGTGCTGATCATCAAAACTTTGCCTCACGAAGTGCATATTTTGATGTTGAAATTGAGAAACGTAGCAAAATATTTCTGCATAATTTCGTCTAATCAAAAACAAGTAGAACCAGAAATTTTGAGAGCTCCAAACCCGAGAGGAAGAAGGCTGAACTGGCGAAATGATAACTAAATGACAGGATGTTTGAACCAAAATCGTCTGATAGGATACCGCAATTTAATTTCACTGAATCCCACTGACGTGATGTTCTAATTCACATCCCTTTCGATACTTTTCAATTTATACTTTATCAGGAAGCTCCGGGGTACTCGAATTTACTACATAAATCACTTTGACTATAGGCAGAACTGTAGAAAATTTTACGAATATTAAACTCGCTCTATGATCTGTTAAGTTGAATTCATAGTTGAAAAATGCTACTTAAGCGGATTTGTGTGAACAATTTAATTTGATTGGCTAGGTTAATATTCAATAATAAGTACTATTCAAAATAAAGTCTGAAGCCTTGATGTTTGTTGGTTTATCAGTGTCCACTTTATCAAATGGGCAAAATTCTGTGACGAAAAGAAGAGTTTGAAACGATTGAATTTATAGTATTTATACGAAAATTTAATTAAATTCTAAGTATTGATGGTTCAACAGTAGAAAGCATAATGCTAATTAATAGAAAAAAAGACAGAATAATCTATTTAAAGCCATATTGGCACAAATAATCGATTTTAAATAATAAATGGGAAGAGTTAAAGGGCCGATTTTATTACTTTGGTTATTTTCCAAACATTAAGGAATAATATTCCAGTTTATCAAAAAATCCGAGTTAGCCTTAGCAGCATCACAAAATATAAAATCTTCACATTTGAATTAGAAATAATTTACACTTGTGATGGCTAATAAAGTCGGGATCTAATAAAAAGAATGATAAAATTTAGTTTTGGCAACAAGATTCTTAGATTCGTAGTTCTTAAAAAATCCAAATTAATGCTAAAGATTCCATAATAAGAGGAATTTCCACTACATTTGGACCATAAGAGTAAATATGTGAATTAAATTCTCATAAACAATTAAAAAATCGAAAGATTGTAAATTTAAAAATTCTGATTAAAAAATATAAAGTTAATCTAACCTTGAAAATTTCTGTAATACTAAGTAAATAAAATAGATCTTCAGTTATGTTTAATTTAAACTTGAGCTTGTTTAAGCTTAGCACAAATACATACTAGAATTGGTGGACATTATATAAATGAAGATGCAAACAATAGCTGCAACATAAGCATGGGATTTCCAGTGTGGGGAGTGTTCTGCGTAATCGGTGGTACATTGTACCATCTTGCGCTGGGTTACTTTTATACAGTTGGTATGACCTGATATTTTTATTAATAGAATAGGTAATATGAATTCTTACATTACATCGTATATGAATATCAAAAGCAGTGAGACGGCGTGGTTCTCATCTACTATATTAGCCGTTCAGTCAGTGTTTGTACCTGTCGGAGCAATTCTTGCAACCGTAGTTAGTTACCGGATAGTTCTCATTATAGGAATCATATTCAGTGCGTAAGTATATAGACTAGAGTGGAAATGGGCTCTTTTGCATTAATTTAACTCATGCGATTTAATTCACTAGGGGTGGTATACTGTTTACTCGCCTAACGGTCGATTATGGGCTTGGACCGTACATAAGCACCTATTGTATTGTATTTGGAATAGGAATGGGCGTTCCTTATTCATTGATTTTCCAGATCGCTTCTGAGGTAAGTTCGTCTATTCTAACTACTTTCATGGTAATTTTATCGATATATATGTATATATATATGTGTGTGTGTGTGTGTGTGCGTGCGTATTTGTATATGTATTTCGCTATTCCATTTAGTGGTTTCCAAGATACCGAACCACAGTTGTGGGAGTTATAGCTTCTGGATTCGGTCTCGGAGCTCTGATATTTACTCCCATCCAAACGGCTATAATCAATCCTAAAAATCTAGGACAGGTTAATGGGTAGGTGAATTTTGCAATTAAAGAGAAGAAATTCAAATTTGTTGAATTGAAATGATTCGTTGTTTAAATTCAGAGCATATCCTGATGAAGTATTGAAGAATGTCCCAACTGCATTTTTGGTTTTGGGTGGAATTGTCCTGGGCCTGGAAATCATTGGGACAATAATGATAAGAAAATGCCCAAGTGTAAGTCAAAGAAGATATTTCCTTCAATCTTCATTATGAGCGACTTTTAGTTTTTCTATTTTTCTCTTTAGACTGAGGGTCTCGAGGAGGAGAGCTCGATAGAGTAACTCTGAGCTTTTTATTTCATTACTTGCGGAGAAGTTCGTTGGATACGTAGAGTAGTTTGATGTTAAATTTCTAGATGTTTCTACCTGGTAATCAGGGGAATCTTTTAAATAATCATATAGTATGTTGGTTATATCTCCTTCATTGTACTGTACTGTATTGTATTTTATTGATTCCTTAGTTTCAGTGAAGAAGAAGATAAGGAATCTGAACTTAAATCTAAATCTGAATCTGTGGAGTAAGAATGAATTGTTTTTTTTAATATTTGAAATGATAATGTCAAGAAATATTTATTCTAAATTTTGTAAAATTCTCCATAGAGTGAGGGCTCCGAGAAGCCTGTCGCTTAGAGAAGCCGTTAAAACTATTGACTTTTACCTACTGTTCATTGCATTCTTCTTGAATATAATGCCTGTTGTTCTGCTGACGACTTCCTCCAAGGTATTTTAAAAATGTTGAATGATTTTTTCGGTTGACTACGAATGAGATGGAAGATGATTTATTTCTTTAGATTTTCGGTATTAAAAGTGGATTTGATGACAAATTTGCATCCGACATCGCGACATCAACCGCTGTCTTCAATTGTGTTGGTCGAGTTTGGTGGGGCTTCATGGTTGATCGCTTCTCCTGGAAGGTAGCTTAATTACTTAATATTCGATCAGTAGCACTTAATGTCATTCGGTCATTTTAACACCATTGTTACCTAGCTGCCAATGCTCACTTACACCGCAATGTGGGCGGCTTTCTTTGTGACATTTCCTTACGTCGTCATGCCGTATGTGACTGATGATATGGTGGCCCGAGCTCTCTATGCCATCTGGGTGTTTGTCCTGTTCTTTTGTCTGTCTGCTAATTTCGTCGTGGTTGCTGGTGCTGTCACAAGAATCTATGGACCGGCGAACATGGCGACCATCTATGGACTCATCTATATTGCTACTGTAAGTGGGAGTCCACAGCTAAGGTATCATGAGTTTCTTGCATTCAAATCCTAGCTTGCTTTGGAATATAGATAAATTTCGGTTCTCTTATTTGAGATTCAAAGCCTCTGAGTACTCCTTAAAAGTTACTTTACCAGTGTTTTAATAAATTCGTTTTCTATTTAGCATGATTGGGGCTGAAAATGGCCTAACCTATCTTGCTACTCTAAGTTGGTGCTTACCTTTGAGTTGATTGGCGTTTTCTGGCGATAATGTCCTGGCTTTCACAAGGTGAAGACACTTGGTGATATTTTGTTTTGCAATTGTTTTAGGTAAGTCTTTTAATCTACCCCTTGACAGGTTGGAGAATCGTGAATCTTTTGGTTTGATTTTCAAATTACCACAATATAAGAATGACTGAATTTGAGTCCTAGTCATTTGGAAACTTTTTACATTTGTTCAGAACGCTTGGCAGATGGGATTAGGTGGTCAATATTTCTTCATCTTTCATTATTTCGTAATTTTTCACAAAATCCAATGAACGTCGAGGATTTCCACCGTTTATGTTCTTACACAAGTCTTTCATTGTAAAGAATTGTTCAGTAGTAGTTTCGAGGCCTACTAAGCACTCGACGCAGTGAGAGAGGAAGCATGTTAATGTACTACTGGTGCGAAATCCTTAATCTTTCATTCTTTATTTATACTATTTTTAACTTCTAGTGATTTGAATTACTCGATGAGAGTCGAACCTGTGACTTCTTAGTTGGCAGACGGAAGCATCCTAAGCCATATCTAATGGAAAGGACGTGTTGAGAAGCTTCTTAATTATTTAAATCTCTAGTGATCGGGTGGGGACATTATTTCATATTTTGTGAGTTTGAGTTCGCGAAATTAAATTTGATCTGACATGAATCTAATTTTCTGTCTAGTGTTCTGTAGTGTTCTGTTCTGGTGGTATTACTGAATCGAAATAGCATTGGATTTGAGTGGTAAAGCTGTGAAATCCCCAGTTATTTTATAGTTAACTATCTTTGTTTTATAGGTGTAGCTAACAGTGTTGTGTCCTTATGATCCAAAGGTGAAATTTCAGAAATTGTCCGATAGATTTGTGAGTGAGTTCGTTTCCGCAATGTTCAACTCCTTTTGTCCAGCCAATTGAATTAAGTGATCAATAGTGCCTCCTCGATAAAGTTGCATCTTCTTATAGGCATACAATGGGTTTAACCTTTTGCCTTTATTTATCCCAGTCAATTTTTGTTTATAGTGTCAATTTATAATTTCTAGTGTCCGAGCGCTTTAATAACCGCTGGCGTCGTCTCCCAATTCGATATCACTGGCCAGTGGATACCTATTTACTCTGCTTGTGCGTGTGCCTGTGTCCTCTGTAAGAAGAAAATGTTCTATTTTTAACGAAACTTTTCATGATAGTTAAAATGGTTGTGTAAGATGCTCATTAGCCATTAATCAAGGCCACATGCCTTAGAGTGGTGTAATATTTACGTCTCTAATTTACAAATAAAAGTGCATATAATATTAGTCGAAATTAGAAGTTATATATCAAAAGGACATTTTAGATGAGATGTTCTATGAATTTCCTAAATGAAAAGTTGTTTTGCTTTATTTTGCAGCCTTGACTGCGGTTTTATTTGTTCGTGACTTAAAGCCCCGCGTTGTGGGCTTCACGAATAATATTTGTGCGGTGCTCTGTGACCCTTGTCGACTGTCGATTCTGGAGGAAGGGAAGATTTATGATGAAGCCTATAACGAAGAAATGGCTTCAAGCTTTGAGTAATGAAGGAGTTGCGATTATTGATGTAATGCAGAAGATTTCGATTAAATTTGCCATTTATTACCGACGATGTTGTATTAACTTTAGAAAGAGTGGTATAAAGGATACTAAATGAGTTAATTTGTGATCTCTAGTCTGGAGCTTTTAAAAATAAGGAAGTTGGAGTTATCGATGGTCAGAAACGACTAGATGAAGTACTCAAAGATGGTATTCTTGATGGGTGATCCAATAAAGTGTACAAAGGCGGAAACAGTATATAAAATACATCTGAAGGTGTAGATAAATGGAATAGAGGTGGTGGTTAAGCATTAGAATGCGAAAGAATCTCAGGAGTGAACTAACTCGGAGGTGGCGCATACACTCTCCAGTAGGATGTAAATCGCCAAGTTCGAAAGATATTGTAGATTGTTCATAGACTGATTACTTGGAACTGGAGTTTGGTGTCTGACAGTAAATGCGGGAGAGATAAAGTCGTTGTTCCTTTAATTTACCCATTTTATGAACCAGTAGAAACCTGAAATGTTTAATCTAATTACGGAGCTATTCTAGCGTAAATTTTTAGCTATCTCATCGCACTGAATATAATGTAAGATCATACTGTTTTCTCAACCATTGGAAGACGAAAAGAGTTGAATCGGCGAGATGAAAAATGTTCAGTAAGGACTGGACGTTGAAGAGAAGAATCTGGTGCCTTCTAGGTGATGTAGCACGATATCTGTATTTTGTAATGTGAATTACCCGGAAATCAAATGGGGTAGGACTGTGAAACCCCAATGTTGATCTCGGCATCTTGTCAATCCTCTACTCACTTTCATTTGTTGGATTTTCAGCAAACCCATTTCGGTTGCTTGCCACAGTGAAGAATTGTATTATTTTTGTATGGCTGCGGGCTCTAATAACAGTAATGTTAACAGGAAGTGATGACTTTTTATTTCACCTCAGCTACCAGAAAGATTTGAAATTCGTGTAAGGCGTAAAAGAAACCATGCTCTGACATGGAAATGGGTCTAAATGAATGGTAAATAGTGAAAATTGCTTCTCTTTATATGATTGTATTTCTCGATACTTATAATATGTTAGATAATCTAAGCAGTTGAGAGAACTATAGCAAGTTTTGATTTTCTTATGATGTATTTCAATTTTCCTCGTGATGAAGTCTGTTTAGTGCTGCTTTTATTTGTTCCCAATATTCAAAGCGAAGTAGTCGGATGTAACTTGTTGTTGTTTTTGAGTGGTATGTATTTTGTCCCCCTTTCTAGTGGACCCGTGCAACTGCAATCATAGTTATCATTCATTGAAAACCT
The DNA here is from genome assembly GCA_900708905.1 of Hymenolepis diminuta. Classification (NCBI taxonomy): domain Eukaryota; kingdom Metazoa; phylum Platyhelminthes; class Cestoda; order Cyclophyllidea; family Hymenolepididae; genus Hymenolepis; species Hymenolepis diminuta. The sequence continues at coordinate 1,368,946 of CAADRB010000020.1, forward strand.
AACAATAATGCAGTTGCAGCCTCATTTATT